>DWKL01000114.1:0-24631 GCA_018249415.1 Phareas burnsi | reverse complement strand
AAACAGCTCAAGTGTTTATGATGATTGTTTGTTTCAAGGTATGTCCTCCGATGCCGCCGTCATGGGGATGCGTAGCGGCTCCGGCGGCTGGGGGGAGTACAGCGACCGGAACACCAACTGGGGTATGACACGTTTATCATCATCGACTCATGGGACAGTAATCCCACTGTTGGCCACGGACCTCTAAATAAAAGGGGTTAGGTTTCAACCCAAGTTTCAGTGCGGTTTGGTAGCCTTCACACACCTTTAAGAACTTTACGGAGAACTGTCAGACGTGTAGGTTTTGTCAAAATGTTTTTCTTCACTGTTAATGTAAGTGATAATTAACTACGATAAATCAGAGGCCTATGTCCAGGATCCGAATTCCAAAACCGTGGAGTGCGAGGCCGAAATCTGATTATTAGACTAACATCTCTACTGGTACGATTCCGGCCTGCTGCGCTGAAGATCCAAAGTTAGAACCCCCGTTTAAACCTCTGAGTTTTCGAAATTATATATACATTATAAATTAATAATCACTTGCTTTAAAAGTGAAGGAAACAATCCTGGAGAAAGTTACACATCTTAGAGTTTCCTGTTAAGTTCTTAAAGGCGTGTGAGGTCTACTATACCGCAGTTGGCCAGCGTGGAGGATTTTGGCCTGGTCCTTCACATTCCGGAAGGGGGCCCGTGTCGATGACGAGCCCGTCCCTGCCCGTGTTGTGGACGTCACGTCGGCGCCCAAGCCAGGCTAAATGAGCGG
This sequence comes from Phareas burnsi, assembly GCA_018249415.1. Taxonomy (NCBI): domain Eukaryota; kingdom Metazoa; phylum Arthropoda; class Insecta; order Lepidoptera; family Hesperiidae; genus Phareas; species Phareas burnsi. The sequence continues at coordinate 23,889 of DWKL01000114.1, read as the reverse complement.
CCGCGATGTGATGTGTCAATGACTTTGCAACAATAAAATTATTGTTTGTAGTTTGCAAATATTTTCATGCATAAATGGAAATTTAAAATGGTACATCATCATCACCAACCCATTATGTCCCACAACTGGGCATGGGTCTCCTCTCAGAATGATAAGTATTAAGCCATAGTCCAACACGCTGACCAAGTTCGGATTGGTAGATTTCGCACCTTCGAGAACTTTACAATAACTTACAGATGTGCAGATTTCACCACTAAAGTAAATGACGATGACAATTAATTTCTAATAAGCATATAACTTCGAAAAATCGGAGGTGCGTACGGGGTCGGACGTCTGACCCCCAGTGTGAGAGCCCGGAATCTTAACCACTAAGCTATCACTGCTTGGTACATATTGTTTGGTACAATATTATTTATAAATTCTTGAACATTGTTTTGACATACAGGTTAGTAAATAATATTATAATGTTCTCATTAAGTAAAATATTAATTGACATTTTTGAATTTTTGTTTCTTTAAATAAAATATTGAGTTCGTAGCTTCGTTTCACATAAGCATGTGAGCTTAGGGATGTTGAATCACATTAACCGTGGATAATAATTGATATCGACGTGATCTCTTGCAGAGGAGCCTAAGGAGAGGAACGATGACGACGACTACGAAAGGGACGACTCGGACGGTGACTACGGGCAGCGGAAACCCCACAAGTGAGTGCCCACACTTGTTGCGGCGTGCATACGTTTGAGGGCGTCAGCGGGACTTGGATGTTTGTGGGGGGCCGGGGAGTGGGGCGGGGGGATAGGGTGCGTCGCCACGAAATTTTCGGAGGTTAACATCAGGCCTCCAAGTTCGTTTGCTACTCTTCTAACATAAAAAAATGTGTGCTAAGTGTCTTACCACACCTCCCAAACCAGAACACAGCAGTGTTTGACACTGTTGTTATTGGGTAGAAGGCCACAAGGAGTGCTATCACGTTTAGTACTTGGTGCTTCTGTTCATCATCATCGTCAACCCAATAATATCCGATTGCGGAGCACGAGTCTCCTCTCAAAATGAGAAAAGCTCAGCCACAATCCACCGCGATGGCCAAATGCAGTTTGGTAAATTTCACACACCTTGGAGAACCGTACAAATAATTCTCAAATGTAAGGTTTCCAGCCAATGTTTGCCGTCACTGTTAAACCAAATGATAATTAATTTTCTCTTACAAAATTTTACATGTCAAGATATAAGCAACAAGCATATAAGCCATACCACGCTTAAAAATATAACATAGGTAGTGTCTCTTCCAGGGAGAACGTGTACCGCGACGCGGAGGCGATAGAGGACAGCCCGCCGCGCTCGGAGCGCCCGGAACGCTCGGAGCGCCCGGAGCGTGCCGAGCGCGACAAGCCGCTCAGCATCAGCCTGCGCAGCCCCGCCAGGAACAAGCCCAGCACGCCCGTCAAGAAGATTGACCTGGGTACAGCCGTCACATATAACTCGGAAACTCTAAATGTTATGGGGAAATGCTTTATATCATATCCTGTTAAGTTCTCTATTTCTGCGTGAACATCTCGTCGAAATTGGTTCCATATTTTCCACTGCCAGTCAGAACAGACTGAAATGTGACAATTTTTACACCTTTTTATATTTTTCCATCGTACATAATACGTATATGAGCTTACTTATCATCGATACATTACTGTCCCACTGCTGGGCACAGGTCTTCTTTCAAAACGAGAAGGATTAGGCCACAGTACACACGTAAGCACTTCACAGAGAACTCTCCAAAACGTAGTTTCATCACGATGTTTTTCTTCACTGTTAAAGTGATAATAAATAATAACTAATATCTAATATGACACATAAATGGTGAATTCGAGCCTCGTGCTAGAGGGGTAAATGAAGTTATATGCCCATTAGAAGTTAATCATTAATCCAGTCCCAGAATCTCCCAGAATGACGTCCACCACGCTGGCCAAGTGTGGAATGGTAGACTTCACACACCTTCAAGTTTCCTCACGATGTTTTCTTCCACCGTTAAAGCGAGTGATAATTAATTCTAATACGCACATAACTTGGAAAAATTTGAGGTGGGTGCGGGGTTCGAATCCCAGGACCCCGTTGTGAGAGACCGGAATCTTAACTACTAGGTTATCACTACTTTTTTTAAAGTAATGTCTATTAGAACTTAATTATCTTTTGATTTAATGGTGAAGGAAATCGTCTGAAGGAAACCAAGATATCGGTGAGTTTTTCCGTGGGCAGTAGTTGACGTGGATGTAGTCGTAACAATTTTTCAAATTAAATTTCCAGGAGCGGCTGCATCATACGGGAAGGCCAGCTCGCCCCCACCCGTCACCACGGCGCCGACAGCCCAGAACAACTCCCAGGAGCTGCTCGATGACCTGTTCAAGACCTGCCCGGTGCCGTCGCCCAACACCTCCACAATGCTGCCGGAAGATGACTTCGACCCCAGGTATCCATTTAAGTACAAGCCTAGCCCCGTAGGATGTGATTGATCTGCAAAATGAAGCAATGTTGGGCACCCGGGAACTGCATGCGGGACCGCTCATGACTGCACTTGAAGCCGTCTCTCCTGGTTGTTGTTATTGGATAGCAGTTGTTACATGTTGTCGGAGGGAGGAGGGGGCGGTTTGATAATCCGACTTGAGTTGACCATTAACCTGCGTATCCACCAAACCGCATTGTTTTAGACGTGTAAAGATGCTGAGTTTTGCTTTCAAAGGTATGGTCTTGCAGATAGACTAAAATATTATTAAAACTTAAATTTCAGGTATTTTTCCTGCACCATTTGGGATCGATAAGCCCTCCTTGCCATTGTGTTTGAACAGCAGTGTCCACTTAACATCAAATAAAATAAATATGATTTATTGATTAAATACATACTTCCCACGTAATAAATATTAAAATACGCTATTTTGTTGAAATTCGCTTAATTGGTGGTAGAAGTGGATGCCCACGGGCTGACCTCTTGACATCGGCGGCCCTGCATATTCGTTTGCTACTCTTTTCAGTAAATAAAAATATAAAATATTTAAAAATAATAAAAACACTGGCAATAATGTGCAATAAAGGTTGCCCCGCCAGCTGTCGAGCGGCCGGCGCGTGGTGTTGGGGTAAAAATGAACAACGAATTCCAGGGCCGACGAACCGAAGCCAGCGGCGAGGGAGCCCGACTTCGGCGACTTCGCGAAGGCGTTCACCTCGCCGCCGGAGACCAACGCCGATGGGTTCGCCGACTTCACCAGCGCGTTCACGGGCGCGCAGCCCGCCGGCCTGCCGCCCGCCGGCAACCCGCCGCCCGGCAGCAACCCGCCGCCCGGCCTGGACCTGTCCCTCGGCAGCCTACCGCTCAATAACTGTAAGTGAATGAAATTTGAATGGATACAAACGAGGGCCGGCAGAACCCTTCGCGGCTGAGCTCCGCGGCCGTCGTCGGTACACCATTTCGGTTAAACATATAATATTAATATCCATGGAAAGGGAGGAATCTCTTTCTAAGGTCGTCCGCAGGTTTCAAAGACAATTGACAGTTGCCAATGTCAATTCGGTGTCAAGTTGTAGGTTTTCTCTTTTTAATAATCTTGGATTTTTTTTGGCTTAACTTTTTCATTTTTGATTTTTCACTTGCCCTAGTGACACCGTTTTGTCAATTTCTATAGAAATGTTGCCGTTAGCAGCTGTCCGCTTAGTCTCCTTCCACACAATTTCAATAATCCCGTTTCCACACGATTCCAGCCACGCCAGCGTCGAACCTGGACCTTCTGAGCGAGCTGTCGCCCCCGCCGATGGCGTCACCCATGCCCTCGAGCTTCGCCGACCTGGACTCCCTCGCGAGCCAGTTCGGCGCCACGCTGCAGCCCATGACTCAAGGTAACGTACCAATATCGTATACTTTAAGAAGGATCCGCCCTACATGATAGAATGTTCTCGTTGGTCATTTTATCATTGAATACCGGCATTTACATTAATCAAGCAATAAATCTATGTATTAAATATACGCAGAAATGGCGGACAGTAGCTTCGCCAGCGTCCGCGCCCGACGTTGCTTAAAAAATAAAATAAACATTTGTGCCCATAACACTGGCGCCTATCCCCTTAAGCGACAGTCCCGCCGCCCGACCTTACCCAACTTCGACAACTGGAGGTTTCCGTAATCAGTAAAACACAGATTAAAAGTCGAACGTCCGGCGTCGCCCCAGTCTGCCGGTGTCGCGCGTGCATCGGAGACGCGCGACCGGGTTGTATCCTATTGTTTTTTAATTTATTTTTTTACGGATCCTATCGTCAAATTGGTACAACATGCATTTCTTGTGCATTGGGGGCCACTTAGTACTTCAGTCTGTGGTCCCTGACTGTCTATGCGTAGTTTGTATAGTTTTGATGGTGTACAGTGGCATTAGGCAACGAGCTAATAACATCCCGTGGGCGGGTCCTTCGGCCGGTGTCGCGGGAGGAAACGGTTTTACACATGAAGGCTCGTCGGCTGCGGATGATGCAATATGTATTTGGTTCACTTTGTTTTGCATCACGATATACAAATTATAAAATACAATAATTCAATTATCATTGGTGCCGTTGTGGTGTTGTTTTGTCTTATTTGGTTTTATTTTTTATTTAATTATTACGGTATACTTTATTTTTTATTTTTCGTATTTTTCGTTTCGACTGCTTTCATATATTTTAAAAAAGTGAGTCCCCGAGATCCCCGCCGCGGGGAGGGCAGGCACATCGTTGTGTTTTCAAATTTATCTCTAATCTCAGAAATGTAATCATTTTTATGTCTTATTCATTATTAATTTTAAAATGTTTTTGTGAAATAAATAATTGGAATAAATGTGCATCTGAACGGCATGTTTTAGAAAGTGAAAGGATTAGCAAAAAAATCGTTCGTTAAATTTAACGTAAATACGCTCTGTGCAGAATTGAGAATAAAATTGTATGTGCGACATATATTTTATAAAAGTTATAGTGAAATTTTTTTGACAGTTCAAATTGTGACAACAATTCGGGGTCGCGTTACAAAATCTACATGAATACATAAAATATTACTTAAAACAAGGTAACTTTCAAAAGCGACGATGCATTGGCGACTCTGGTGTCGCAAATGTCCATGGGCGACGGTGACCACTATCCCCCAGGTGGCCCGTCAGCCTTATCGTTAAGTTTAGTTAAAAAAAAACTATTTTTTTTTTATTAAAATTCTATTTCACTATAGTTTTGAGAGATTTAGTAATGTATAATTTTTATAAAAGTAATAAGTAAAACTGAATTTAGAGAATCTATTGTGTTACTTTTTAGAATTGTACCGAGACTCACGGGTTCATCACGGGTACTAGCGCTGTTATTTTAGCGGAATGTTCTGGTTTTACGGTCGCTAGAGCCAGCCTTTAACAGACTGTAAGCGAAAATGTCGCGGACATGTGTCGAAGGCGGCAGGGTGCTCCGCTGGCGGGGCGGGGGATCTAAATATATCCGTCTAGGCGACGATAGAAAGCCGCCATCTCGTTCCTATTTTTAATTAAATGGTGTCCGTCATGGAGAGTCCTACATATCTGAGAGTTCTCCACGCAGCTCTCGAAGGTCTGTGAAGTCTGCACTCTGGCTGCGTGGTGATGTATGGGTTAAACCTTCACATCTCGATAGGAGGATCGATGAAGACGACGGTTCCACCGACACATTCACCCCTCCACATTTGACTGCCCGTTACCAAAACCTTCGAATTTTGAAAACATACAATGTTTATATTTTTTTCAGTTTATGATTTTCGTTATATTTTATTTTGTACTTTGACTCGAGGTCGTTAAAAATACATGTGGCTGGAAACTTGTAGATATTTATTTAATTTACACACTGAGTGTTGTGTACCGGCGGTGCATCTTTATAATATTCTAATTAATTTCTTTATCATTTGGAATTCAATTCCTTTTTTATTAATCGAACGGACAATTGATTGTTTTTCAAGATTGTCAAGATGTACACGGGTATAATTCGTGTCCCAGTAGCCAAGTTGCGGGGACATGCACATAAATATATATCAACAAATATAGTTTAGAGAAAAAATGGTTTTAAAAGAGGAATATTATAAACTGGCGCCGTCCGCTGTGGGTGTTCGCTGCGCAGCGCTGGGGTTGGCGGCTCGTACCCCACAGTGGGAAACCTGCGGGGGCGAATGTCCCGCCGCCGCTGGAGACCCCGTGTCCTCGCTCGCATCACGATTTTTATATATATACACCACAGATTATAAATAATACAGATAAGATAAAACAGACAGCGGAGGAAACAATACCTATAACTATACCAATTCGACATGACTTGGTATAGTTGTGGTAATTACTTGGTTTTTATTATTAGGTATATTGCGCTGCCGTTGGCTTTGATTCAGAAATCGTGGTGTGAGTTATTCAAGTGAAGCTTGCAGATGTGACAGCGCGGCGTCTCCAGCGCCGCGGGTCGTTCTGGTACAATCGACTGAGTGAACGCTACACTGGCCAGTTGGTTCTTTTGGAGATTTTCTTATATGTGATTGATATTTTTTTTTAAATATATTTAGTCTCTTAAAAGATGAAGTCGATTGACTCACGACTAAATTTAGTTTATTTCATTTCAGTGTTCCATTTTGCTTAGCGATTGTACCACGCGAGAGACATTCGAGTTGCCATTCCTTAAATATTAATCAAGCAATCGGTAAAAGATTAGTTTTGCTCAAAATTTAAACGATACTTTAGTCGTAAACATTATAAAAAAGGCGTTTAGGAGAGCGGACAAACAAAATATAATGGATATATCAATATCGATTTACAGTTCATTGAAACGCATCGAATTCATCAGTAAGATAAAGATAGGTAAAGCGCTAGAAGCAGTTGATATTTAAGGAACGAGCGCGGCCTCCATCCATTTCGCCTCCGGACCATGTACATCATTTACTCGTGGGCACATTGAGCTATTTCTATTTGCAGACCTGCCCCGCGGCGGCGAGCACTACCGGTGCACGCGCCGCGCCCTGAGGGATGCGCTAGGGCAGTGCGTCGACGCGCTGCAGGCGACGCCGCTCAGGTGCGAGAGGGACGCGGACGTCCTGCGGAAGTCCCTCCGGAAGGTGCTCGAGTACCTCCCCGGAGCCTGCACCGTGCAGAAACTGTGCAAGAAGGATGCGAAGATCATAGACGAGGACGTCATGGAAGTATACTTGCGGCTGCTGTCGACCGTGGTGCGGGTCGCGCTGCCGCAGTGGCCGGTCTTCGTCCACGAAGTGGTCGCCGCGTTCGTGGTCGAGGAGAGCTTCCGCACGAGCCACGAGGTCCTCTCCCTGCTCTGCGGCTTCCTGAGATCCGAATGCGACTCGCGGGTGCTGGAGGCGCTGGGCCACATCGCGCTCCGGTACGCGCGGAGCGACGCGATCTTCGTGTCGATAATCGACTGCAGCGACGTCCTGGATGATAGCGAGAGGAACGCGCGCATGGTCCAGTGGGAGAGCTACGTGCAGATGCTCACCACGCTGCCCGAGCGTGTCGCCAATAGGCTGGAGCAGACGACCCCCAAGGAGTTCTCCCACGACAAATACTCGAACATTCTAGTCTTTCATATCGTCCGGTGCATCGATTTCATGTCAGAGTGCAACTTCAACGAGGGCGCCCAGTACGACCTGGGCTACCTGGCCCACCTCGTGTCGAAGGTGATCACCGGCTACTGTGCGAGCGGCAGCGCCGCCCTCTCGCAGCTGGTCGACGTCACCGTCGGCTGGAGCGGCTCCGAAAACACCGAAGCGAGCAGATTCGTGAAGCGGAAGCTCATTCAGAGGCTGTACCACCGGCTGAACCGCCTCGCCATAGACCGCGTGTCCGTCGTGCTGCTGCGGAGGTGCCCCATAGACTACAACGGCCGAGAGAGGCCGATCCTGAACCTGCTCGGCAAGAGTCTGGACACGAGCAAGGACTGGGGTGAAATCCTCACGTACAAGATACCTTTTAACGTCGCCGCGGCGGATTACGTGGACACGGCGCTGCAGGAGAATCTAGTGTTCTATCTGTCGACGAGCGAGAACTCCGTCCGGCTGCTGTCGGACCTGATCCTGCAGCTCAGCACCATATGGGCCGACGTCCAGCAGAAGAACGTCGCCGACGTCGACCAGCACATGTACATTTCCCTGCTGCTGGTGCTGGCGGTGAAGTACCGGGTGGTCATGTGGGCGCAAGACGACGCAACGTGGGACATATTCCCCGTGAAGCAGGTGCTCTTCAAGGGGATGTCGAAACATCTGGATGTGATATCCCAAGAATTCAGATGCATCGGCATGGCCACCGTCGAAACGATATTCAAAACGCTGGCCGCCGTCGACGCGTCGGACCGGGAGGCCGTGAAGCACTTGGTCTTCGACTACTGGAGCATGGGGAAGAAGTGCGTGGCGCTCGAAAAGTCGATCAAGGAGATCGTCACCAAATGTCTTATCGACGTTAATCGGGAACCGATCAATAGGAAATTTAGACGCATCGATCTGAAGGGAATCCTGGACGACGTCGCTTACAAGGTGGTCGGCGGCGAGAGGCCGGTGCACAGCACGATCGTCGCCTGCGCCGTCAAAACCCCCGAGCAAACGAAGGAAATCGTCAAACAGATCATATCGGTCAAGCTGGACGCTCTGAAGAAAAACGGCCAGGATGAAGAGGAGCTGGACTCCGACGACGACCTCGAGCCGTACGACATGAGCAACGACGTGTCGACGTCGGAACGGAAGCGCCCGAACTACCTGCGGGACCTCGTCGAGATGGTCACGGAGGCGAAGGACGCGGAGGTGTTCGAAGCCAGTCTGCTCGCGGCCGAGGATTTGGTCGTCAACCAACTGAAAAACGAGGACTCCAGACTCGCGATCGAGTTGCTCGACCTGTTCGTGCACTTGGACGAGAAGTACCACGTGGACGACTTCGATTCGATCAAGTTCAATACGTCGGTCGCTATCGTTTGCAGCCACCCGGCCATATGCGCGCAGCATCTGTGCAAGGAGATCCACATGGACGTCGGCAGGTACTCCATAGCGACGAAGGTGTTCATGCTGGACGTGTTGTCCGAGGCGGCGAACAGGATCGCCGACGTGCGAGCGCAGAGCGAGCCGACACCGCCCGACGACGCCGTGCAGACGCTCGCCCGGCCGACCGAGGAGGTGCCGGCGGAAGAGATCATCCGGCGTCGGCTGATCACCAAAACGAGATACTTCCACTCCCGAAGGCCCCACCCCTTCGCCAGAGCGAAGAAGAACCTATTCGCACCGGTCGCGGACCACTTCTTCTACCCCCTAATAAGCGGATTCGGCGTTCGACAGCTCACCCTCAGCCACCACATCCTGAAACAGGACATCGACAACGTGTTCCTGGCGAAGTACCTCTCGGTGGTCGGCAACATAATCCTGGTGACGAAGAACTGTCCGAAATGTCCCAAATATTGCCAGGAGCTGATGCCGATGGTTCTGTACATGAGGTTTTCGCCCGATCCGAAGATCCAGCTGTGCGTGATCGCTATCGTGGCGGCCATCGTGCTCGCCTTGCCCCAGTCGATACTGAACCAAGACTTCTACGAGGTGATGCTGGAGCTGAGGTCTTGGTTGCTGGAGTGCACGTCCAACATCGAGCTGACGATGAGATTCGGAGGCCCCAAGTCCGAGGCGGCGCTGTTCGCCGCCCAAGTGCTGCACCTGATAGACGATAACCTATACGAATAGTTCGTCTATCGTTTAAAATAATAAATAGTACCGACAAATGTAATTGTAATTTGTAGTTTTAAGAACGTATGGGTTCACTGAAAGTGGATTCCATATTTCTGGAATATTCTAGCGATTAATTATCTTCAGTCACATGTATTTTTAATGCACCGTTAAGTCATGTAGCGTACCTAAATCCGAACAATTTCAATAAAGAATCTCACAAAAATAATAAATTGTGTTACGACGTGTTTCCCGCGGCGTCCCCCCGTGGAGCACGCTCTTGTTGATATCACTTTACTGTTCATTTGTGCGATGACGATATGATGTAATATTTCTTATGAGACATAGTACGATTATTGTAACTTTACCGATGTAAGGTTAAATGCGGGTGCGGCGAAGCTGGCGTGCTGACAGCCGATCGCAGACGGAGATACACGAACGGTAACAGTACCCATATAACCAATACTGCTCTCGACTATGTACCCATATAACCGATACTGGTCCCGACTACGTACCTATATAATCGTTACCGGTTCCGACAAGGTCCCCCTATAATCGATACTGGTCTCCACTATGTACCCATATAGCCGATACTGGTTCCGACTGTGTACCCATATAACCGGTACTGGTCCCGACTATGTACCCATCTAACCGATACTGTTGCCGACTACGTACCTATAAAACCGATATTGGCCCCGACTACGTGCCCCTATAATCTATACTGATCCCGTCTATGTACCCGTATAATCGATACTGGTCCCGACTACGTACCTATATAATCGTTACCGGTTCCGACAAGGTCCCCCTATAATCGATACTGGTCCCGACTATGTACCCATATAGCCGATACTGGTTCCGACTGTGTACCCATATAACCGATACTGGTCCCGACTATGTACCCATTTAACCGATACTGTTGCCGACTACGTACCTATATAACCGATGCTGGTCCCGACTACGTGCCCCTATAATCCATACAGGTCCCGACTATGTACCCAAATAGCCGATACAGGTCCCGATTATGTACCCATATAGCCGATATTAGTCCCGACTATGTACCCAAATAGCCGATACAGGTCCCGATTATGTACCCATATAGCCGACATTAGTCCCGACTATGTACCCATATAGCCGATATTAGTCCCGACTATGTACCTATATAGCCGATACTAGTCCCGACTATGTACCCATATAGCCGATACTAGTCCCGACTATGTACCCATATAGCCGATACCGGTCCCGACAAGGTCCCCCTATAATCGATACAGGTCCCGACTATGTCCCCAAAGAGCCGATACAGGTCCCGACAATGTACCCATATAGCCGATATGAATCCCGAATATGTACCCATATAGCCGATACTAGTCCCGACTATGTACCCATATAGCCGATACTAGTCCCGACTATGTACCCATATAGGCAATACTTGTCCCGACTACGTACCTATATAATCGTTACCGGTCCCGACAAGGTCCTCCTATAATCGATACAGGTCCCGACTATGTACCCATATAACCGATACTGGTCCCAACTACGTACCCATATAACCGATACTGGTCCCAACTACGTATCCTTATAACCGATACCTGTATTGACTACGTACTCCTACAATCGAGTCTGGTACCGATTGTGTACCCATATAACCGATACTTGTCCCGACTACGTACCCCTATAATCGATACTGGTCTCGACTATGTACCCCTTATAGTTGATACCGGTCCCGATTCCGTACCCATATAATCGATACTAGTCCGACTATGTACCCATATAACCGATACCAGTCCCAACTACGCACCGGTATCGTTCGAAACTCAGTCGAACCCGTTTTAAAACCTGTCGGTATTGCAGGCATACAACACAATTAATTACTGCACACAAATACGGCGCTATAAGAAGATAAAAGATAAAAATACGCGCGGTTTACAAGGAAACACGCGAAGTGGTCTCCCGAATAATAATCTGTAATAATCAAAAAATAAAAAAATTCAATTCATTTTATTTGTACAAGCCTATGGGAGCACTTACGATTTCTTTTATAGCATAGAATGTAGCGTGTAATCCACATAATGGTGAGTGGTCACTGCGGCCATGGACACCCGTAATCAATCCCAAGTACGATTAACGGTCATACGTGAGGTCAGCCGCACTTGCGTCGCTGACCTGAAGACAGAGAGGTCTTCTCAGTGTAACCATCTCACATACCCTTCCAACAGTATAGCTTTACACTCCTTATATATGGACAGAGATCTGTGTGGTCGTGGTACTTCCGTAGCTAGCTGCCACCTTACAAATTGTCAGTTGTTTTTTTTTATGTTTGAAGAGTAGCAAACAAGCGTGCACGCCACTTGATGTTAAGAGCTCACTTAAGCCCATGGACATCCACATCTAACTTCAAACAAAACGAAGTTGTATCTGAGGCCGTATGTAGATTGGTCACTACTTGTGAGGACTAAGATGGTCGTCTCGCTGTAAGTGTGAAACACAAACTGCTGCAAGACGAATTATAAGGGCGGCGGTGGTACTTCTCCGGACGAACTAAAGTTCTAGCACCTGTCAAATTTAATTATTTTTATATCATGATAGGTGATAGAGCTCTAGTTTGACCGGGAAGGTAACACGGCCGCTCCCATATTCCGCCGTGAACCATTTTTGGTGTTCCGGTTGGAGAGATGCGGTTGCTGGGTACACTTACAGCTAGGTGTCCATTACTTTGGTTAGGAGAAGTAACTTATCTACGTTAGACCTCAGACAGAATTTCAATGGCCACTTAATATCAAGGGACCTGCACGTTCGTAAGACCTACTACCGGATCCGAAAGAGACAACTAAAGAGAACCGGCAAGTAACTTAGCAGGCATGTCTTACGTTTTTTTAGTTGACTTATGGATAACTCTGTAAAATTTAATGTATTGTCCGCCTTCTTCTATTATATGATGCAAGGAATCATGATATCTACACTTATCGCGGCTTCCTATGGTCTATGCCGCCGCCGAACGCCGTTTGTTTTTCGGTTCGAGAAGTGCGGTTGCCCACTTACAGCGAGACGACCATCATAGCATTCAGGAGTAGTGACGCGTCTACGTACGATCTCAGATAGAACTTCAGTTTTGTTTGAGTTTACTTGTGGGTATCCATGGGTTACAGTGACCACTTAATATTAGGTGGTCTGGACTGGACTGGACACTACCTTCAAACCATCTTCTTGCTAATTTTGTCTAACACGTCGTTTTAAAGATATCGAAGGAACTTGTGTCATATTGTGTGTGGAATATTGTGTCCCGAACTGACGCGAACGGTAACCTAACGTCTCTACAATGATTTAGGGCGTACATGTCGTCAGCGGTTGGTGTGATTGCTAGTTTTGGCTGCAAGTTGCTACCACGGTATTTACTATATTAACGTATAAATCGTCTAATGGCGTGTCAAGTCCAATCTTTGAATCTGTCTGTCTGTTATAAGAGCCTTGGTCTGTGTCAAACGCTGCTACGCTCTTGTTTGAAGTCCTTAACACTTTGACTGCGGCAAACGCATCTGTCATGTTGTACTGTCCGAGCCACCCGTGCGGCTCGCACGCATACGGTGTGCCGCCGTACTGAAACACGCCTGTTGTGTTGCGCGCCGCACGGGTGGATTGTTTCGAACATTAGCCGCCGCAGTCAACGTGTTAACCTTCCACTATATTTATTCAATTATTATTATGTAAGGTTATATATTTTTTTACTCTGGATCAATCAGGGTTTATGAGGATAACGCGGGCTCCGCCAAGTATTAGTTCAATAAGCTTGTAGTGTGTTAATAGTTCGATGTTGGATGTCTCTATCCTAATTGTTCAGTATTGCAGTACCGTTACCATGAGTTTGCATACTCGAAATTTCGAGCGCTCGATACGATATATTTCGAAAATGTGTAGTCGAAATTGTTAGTTCACAAACATGTCACTAGAGGCGCTGCCTGTAGATGTATGGCGAGATTCGTTTACGATTTTCATTTTTCGATATCGAGTAAAACTCGTGGTAAGGGTACAGTTGTCTGTAGTGATATTTTTTTTATTAATTTTGACATGATTAATGTTCAAACACTTGTAAACATTTTTCTTCTAACGTAACATGTTAGTGAATGTAACTGGCCTATGTCGTTTTGATTAACAATAAATAAATAAAGGAAAATTTAATGGTGTGGTAAGAGGGAGAGGTACTTAACACATTGACTGCTACAAACGCACCTTTCGTGTTTTACTGTCCGAGCCACCGGTGCGATTCGCACGCATACGGTGTGTGCCGCCGTATTACCGCCGTACACGCCTGTTGTGTTGCGCGCCGCACGGGTGGATTGTTTCGAATACTAGCCGCCGCAGTCAACGTGTTAAAGAGGATTATTTCTCAGGGGTAGCAACGCTTCTGTGACCGATTTCAGGTAGGACTTCCAACTCTATTTGAGGTTAATTACAGACGTCCATGCGACGCAGTGGCCACTCTCCAACGCGCTATCAGCACGCTCGGGATACTTGTATGCTATGAAAAAAAAGAGTACCCTCTTTTTTTTGAGTCAGTATACAATTGGCATCAGTCCAAAGTTTTGGATCTCACCCAATGTCAAAGTTACAATAACCGTACTGTGCTATGTACAGGAATCGTAAAGAAACATTTGATCTCGATATATCACTCTTAGAGCTGTGTGCAGTTGAATGTTGTCTGTCGACACAGGCGCTCTATGCTTCGGTAGAGTTAGGAGAAACGTGCTATGTATAATTATTTTTTAAACTATTTTTACTACTAAGGGACTATGAGTATTGTTGAAGAGAGTTCGTTCATCCCGAGGGATGTTGTCGAGTCACTGAATAATTCTTATCTTGTAGTGGAAGTATTGAAAATTTAAATCGTTCGTCTATTTTTAAACAAGTGTTTATATTAGTATTAGTGTATCTGAAATATATTTACGAACAATTCGATTATGTTTTATTGTTTAACCTCGGGCCCGTCCTACTAGTACTAGTACTGGCAGGAGTAGCAGTACTAGTACTGGCACGAGTAACAGTACTAGTACTGGTACGAGTAACAATACTAGTACTCGTAGTAGTACTAAATCGTTATTATTATAAATATTTAGGCCAATAATCATTATGTAGTATTCAATTGAAATACATCTTACGCAGGATCAACGGATTAAGGTAACTATTGAAACAGTTATACGTTGCTAGGCGGCAGGTAACGATGGTAGAACTACAGTTCGACCGGGGAGATACCTTCCCGCCGGGAAGCAATTCTCCTGCTTCGGTTGGAGAGCTGCGGTTGTTGGGTACACCGCTCGCTCACAGAGTTCTCGCTCACAAGCGAGGCGACTTTCATAGTCCTCGGGAGCAGTAAGAGATAGTTCTACTGTCCTGTTTGAGGTTAGATGTGGGTGTCCATGGGCTGCAGCGACCACGTACATAAGGTGGCGGCTCGTTTGCTACTTTATTTTTAAAAAAACGTGACGATGAAGAACGAAGCTATTATAATAATAATGTAATCTTTCTGTAAACCATCGCAGGTATCCAACCGACGCCGGTGGGCCTGCTCCAGCCGATCCCGCCCTCCAGCCAGCAGCCGAGCAACGCGACGAAGACGAAGCTGGGCGCCACTTGGGCGGACACGACGGGGGCCATCAACATCGACGTGGACAACCTGCTGGCGCCCAGGTCGCCGAAGGCCGGCCCCGCGCCCTCCATAAACCAGCTCAAGTCCAGCCCGAACAGCCCGGCCCACAAGCCGGGCGCGATGAACGCGAGCTTCCCCGCGATGGGCTGGCAGCCCAACAACAACTTCGCGCCGCAGAGCAACATCAACAACAACGTGAAGCCGGTGTTCAGTAACCAGAACTTGCTGCAATGATATCCGATGATGGCAGATCCTTGCCAGAACGGTTGAGCTGATGCTTCGGGCTGATCGGTTGGGATGTAAATTTGTTGTAGTTAAATTTCATGTCGGTTTTTTATGTTATCACGAGAGGATAGAGAGAACGCACGGACGAGCCACGTCGGTCCAACGAGCGACGGGACGGGATCTTGGTTCTCACGAGTTAGCATGTACGCACGACCTCAGATAGGACTTTAGGTCTGTTCGAGGTCACACGTGGACACCCACGGGCCCCAGGAGCGCTCAACGTGAGGTGGCCTGCGTTTGCTACTTTTGCAAAACAATGTTTTTCGAATTTGCCCGACGCATCCAGTCGTTATATATGTACGTGTGCGAGCGTGCACACATAAGGGCGGAGCGGAGAGAAGCGGGTTAAATAATAAAAATATTTATGAAAATTAGCTTCCAATAGTTTCCACTCATGGCCAATTGGTCGTGGTCGCGGTTTTCCATTTTTTATCCAAGAACCCTAAATCTGAATATGTTAGTCTCTGTGACGTTTTATGGTTGCGCAAAAGTTCCTTGCGAATTGGATCGATTGATGATGAGCCGCGCAGACAGACAAAGGTTTTAAGAAATTTTTTTTATATATATTGAATAAAACCTTAGAAAATGTTAGTTATTTTGAAGTTACAGATACATTCCAATGCTATTTATTCGTATCAATAATGTATGCTCCACCAATCCGCACCGGGGCAGCCTGGTGGGGCGCGCTCCAGGGCTTCAGTGGGACATACAATAAGTTGCAGTTAAGAGTATATTAAATTTGTTTCTGTTAAATGTCCCGTTTGATAAACATATATTTATAACGATGACATAAAGATTAATTAAAATGTTGAGATCCATAATTGTCAATCGTGGACCTACGTGGCGGGTCATGCTCCACACATTCCTGTAGCTAAAGAAGCGTCGAGTTAAATATAAATAAGTGACTAGTAAAATTTGGTTGTATATTTGAAATATATTAAATCTCGAAATGTAAACATTTGTAAAAATCTATATCTCAATCGATCGGCCGACAATAGCTGTTGTATAGTAACTGTAACGTAGAGGCGGCGCCCGCGGACTGGGCTCGGAAGGTTTTATACGGTTTTGATAATGCTTAGTTGTATAGGTGGTGGCCGCAGGGCGGGGGTCGGGTGGTAATGCTGCGGGAATCACTGACTCCACTGTCACGGGCCGCGAGAGCAATTTTTAAAACGTTTGAATGGTTAAAAAAGTAGACGCTTTGTGACGTCACCAGCTGTAGTAACACGTGACGTCGCAAACATTTTAATATACTACTATTAAGAGTAAGTTAATATAAAATGATTGAATAAAAATAATTGTTAAAAAAAATGTTAAATTTACAAATGAGTTACGTCACCAAGTGGCGGGTCTCGTGTAAGGGAGCGGGAGGTCAGGAAATCAAAATGTATGTGATGTATAAAATGATGGATGACCTCGACGGTCGCCTTGTTGGAGCTCGGCGAATATTTCGTGTTATCGCGGTGGTGTGGCGGTGTGGTCGCCGGCAACCGGCCGTCAAGTTTCGTATTTCAGCCGACATCATATTTTGATCTCGAGGGCACACCCTTTGCCCGGGCTTGTTCTCTAAGAGGTATACACCTCCCGGTGGCTGCTATATTTGGATATATCACAATATTAATTAAAATATTGAAATGTGCAAATATGCAATCCGGACCACCCCCACTAAACAGTGGGGGTGGTATATAAATGAATAGCGGTGGTAGCTTGGTATACATTATCGCCTTCCCCGCTGCAAGTCCTGGAATCCAAATCCAGCATTGCCACAATGACGTCGTACCGTGACAATATGACACGATGTCATCTACGACATATGACGTCGCAACGCGATGTCGTGTCGTCTGCGCGCGTTGTGGCCCATAAACTCACTTAATTAACGTAAAGTAATATTAAAATTTGAAAATTGTTAAGATAAGGCTTTTACGAGCGCGATATAGTGATAGAATGAGTTGGTGGTCACCTCACATTTCCACTGGACACCCGGGGTCTGTGGCGGCCGGACCCACCGCTTGTAAAGATTAAATGTACAGTGATGCATATCAATATATATCAACCGATATTATTGTTGTGTTTAATAAAGTGTTGTTGTATGCGCGATGGGGAGCGGCAGTTTTTATTGAACACATATAAAAAAGGAAAATTATTGATGTGTTATAAACGACCTACCGCTTATTGAAAAGAAAAAAAAACATCCATTAAAACTCAAATTATTTTTCAAAATTAAATCGTGTCCTAAAAATTGCCGCCTCCTGAACTATAAGGATAAACTGGTCCATTCCCTACAGTCTTATCGATTGAACTATTGAGAATTCCCCTTCCCAATAGACTTACTGAGAAAAGTTATTGATCTTTTTAACTTCTTCCTTTTTTTATATTTTCTGGATTGTCTATCCAATGCTATAGTCTACTTTATCTGCATTCAGAGGAGAGCGAGCCTTACTATGGGTAAGACTATTGGGAAGGAAATTCCCAATAGTTCAAATGGTAAGATTGCGGTCGAACTACAGGAATGCGCCAGAAAATTAGTTAAAAAATAGCACGAGCCCGTTTAAAACGCGTTTGACACTTTGACTGCGGCAAACGCACCTGTAGTGTTTTACTGCGTGCGCGACCCGTGCGGCCCGCACGCATACGGTGCGCGCCGCACGGGCGGATCGTTTCCAGCATTAGCCGCCGCATTCAAAGTGTCTGTCATTGTTCCAATACAATTTAGACTTAACCGAAATTTGAATCAAATTGATGAAACGAATGGGAAAGAATGAACGGACTCGATCGACTGCTCAGTTATACATTCCGCTCGTTAGTTTTGTGGATTTAAGCTCTTTTTTGTATTAATTTTTGAAAGATTACTTTTTAAATTTAGTTCATTTAATATCAATGTAATAACAATGATTTAGGACATTGTCATAATCCACTATGTAACAGTTATAAAACAGTTTCTTTAACTTAAAAGTTACTAAAACTAACTTGTTCCAAATCTGCATATTATTAAAGGTATTGCGAGTGATCGCTTCTCCGTATTATTATGCAGTGTTATATTTTTGAAACACGTTTTTAATTAACATAAAAACTAATAAAATATTTTTAAAACACTTGCCCGATATAATTTTGTCTTTATCTTCAGTATGACACTGTTTAAAACTGTCCATTCTATTCATTACTTCGTCTGTGGTTATTGAAATATGTTTAAACTGTTTTCATTTAGACGAATTGAGCCAACATTGTGAACGTCAAACATAAGAATATTTTTACACTGGATACGAATTAAATGATGATTTTAAAGAGAAATTGAATTTGTCTGCGAAGTAACGGAAGTTTAAATGAATGTAAGACATGGTCCCGTAGCCGCGTGTACCGGGCGCGTCCCGCGGCGGGCGCGCTCACTGTAGGTAAGTTATTAATTAATGTTTAACTGCCGTTTTTGAAACATTTGTATGCACATTTGAACGTCCGCAAGTGATGTACTGATGTAATTTTAGTATGCGTGAAGAAAACGGAGTTTCATAAATGTCGTTTGCGGTACTCTCGTTGAACGTTCAAAAGTGTAACTGGTTACAACCCGGAATACCTTTACACAGGTTGTAGGCGAGGGCGCGCGATTTGCGGCATCATTACGTATCACCGTATTTAACGAAACACATATTACACACATAAACACATATATTTACAAATAAATTGAGAAAAAGCTGAAAAAAGTTTATGCATGTAACATAAAAAAAAACAGACAGTCTTTTTATTATATTGACAATTTGTTTGTTTGAAAACTGTCTCCTTGTACATAAATTGCGAGTTGTTTTAATTCACGACAATTCTTTCATTTCTTGAAGATTATATGTGTATATGTATGTAGTTTTCACTGAATGCAAAAAATCTTGAATCTTGAAATTGAGACTAATTGCGTCGAAGTGTGGGCCGTAGTTTTGCCGCAAAGCGCGCCGTAGTTGTTGATGTTACTCTTATACTAAATTACGATAGAGTATTTTTATACCCGCTTCACCTATCATGTAATTGTTAGTAGGGCGAGCGCGGGCGGCCAGGGGTGGGGGGTTGGCGTGTGACGTGTGCCCGATAGGTTACCGATATTTCGACCCAGTTGCATTGGAATTGCAAAATAGTTTTCGCAGTGACCGCGATCCACGCCGCTGGGTCGAAATATCGGCAAATAAAAAATCGAGTATTGCGACTACCCGTCACACAATTAACAGGTAGAAACTATAATTATACGCGAGCGTTCCAATTTCATTTAAATATTTATACTCATTGGTGCCTTTAAATATAAAATCAATTCAACTCGGCGTTACGAGGCGTCGCGATTGACGTCAATGCCCATACAACGGAATTACATAATTCGTCATCAACCCATTAATGTGCCACTACAGGGCGCGGGTCTCCTCTCAGAACTACATAATTACGTGCTGTTAATAAACCTATTGCTTCATTGCGATATCGGCGCCAGCGATCCTCTCAGGGTTCCGCGACATGATCAGGGGATATCAAGTCTGTGTTGATCTCCACAAGCGTGCCCCCCCCCCTCTCCTCCCCTACCCCCCCTCCCCGCGGCCGTCCGGCGCTTCACTCGATATTAAATCGTAGTGTCAAAACCTTAGTATTATCGATAAGTGTTAAAAGATACTAGCGTTAAATTGTACAATAAGGCGGTGGGATGTAAGATTTTCGATATAAAGTATAATTATTTCGTTGTATCACTGAAGGTTTCGTGTCTGTATACATTTTTGAAATTTATTTCTTAACTCGCGTGCATTTTTCGGGATATACTAACTGGCTAGTTTAGCGAAAACGGCTTAGGATAGGTCCGGAATTAGCCGGAATATCTGGAAAAATGCACATTAGTTGGTCATGTTTTTTTTTTTGTTTTCGAGTACTTAATTATCTCATGAAACTGTTGTTTCAGCTTAAAACCTAATGTATTGTTGTTTATTGTATTAATTTTAATTAACTGGCTTTGTGATGTATGATTTTTTCCAAACAAATGTTTAATATATTCAACTTTTGTATATCGAAGATTTCATTGTATGTATTTTCTCGGTTGAATTGTGAAAAGTGGAACTTCAAGACGCTGTCGCCTCGCCTTATTGAAATATTTCTCGTATTAAAAAACACTGCATATCGCTATGTAATTAATTATCAGACTATCCACTGATCCGCTTTAGAACAGCACGGTGGAGTGTGCTCTAGGCCTTCCTTAATCATGGGAAGAGACCCGTGACCAGCAGTGGGACATAAAAAGGGTTGAAGGTAAAGGTTAATTATGTATTAGATTATAAAGTTTAGTTTCAAGGCGAGGTGACGAGTGACGGTCAAAGCCAGAATGTCGTTTTTAATTTGGGCTTGACTAAGTTTAATCTTATCCGCATTTATCACCGTAAAATTCCAACAAATAACCTGAAATATGTTCTGGTAAAATCATAATATTCTTTTGTACTTATTCATATAGTCAACAATGTTATGACCGAGTGTATCTTTATAAAGGGGCAAAAAGGCTCTCCTACGACCGGACGATGCATATACTTCTCTGCTATTCCAAATGTTCATAGGCGATGGTGACCCCTTGCCACCATTGATCGTATGCCTCACCGCTTGGTTTAAATATATAAAAAGATCAGTAGTACTAACATATTTTCGTAATATTCGAAACCGTTAACTCATTGGAGATACATCTGATGTCCGTTTTACTTCCCTACCACGTATATACAACTGGAATTAACAGAGATCGGGAACAGTGCTGGTTTGAGGGCTGTGGTAGGGGAGACTCACACGAGGCGTTCCTTTAGACTTCAGGGGTAGCAATGCATCTATGCATTTTAATTACATAACGGGTATTCACGATATGTGGTTTTTTAATTGCTTATATTTCGACCCAGTTGCACGGATCCATGCAACTGGGTCGAAATATAGGCAATTAAAAAACCGCATATCGTGAGTACCCGTTAAGTAATTAAAATGTATAATTTCCGCGATAATGTTAGCTGAAAATCTAATGCATCTATATCTAAATCATTTTAAAGTGGTAACGATTGCGATTCTTTTGGTGACGCAAGTTTCCAAAGAACGACAATGCCATTTGCCAACGGGCTCCGTCTTATTCTGGACATGGACGCTATATGAATAAGATAATCTTTAAATGTATTTCTTGTATCATAAATATATTATGTTTTAATTTAAGAGTAGATTTACGATGTGGTCCGGACGCATTTAAACCATTCCTGTATTCCAAAACTTCGTTGTGTAAGAGGCAGCTGATAATGTTTCAAGTGATCATTTGTCTCGTGTATTTAAAGCATCGCCAAATGGATTTTCGAGGAATCGACAAATCGAATAATAACAGATGAAAATAAAGTGAGTTACATATTAATTCACTTTGTCATTTTGAGGTACTTTAACAAGTGGTAGAACTAAGTTCGTCCGAGGAAGTACCACCGCTGTAAAGCAGTTTATGTTACGGTTGCAGAGGTGCGGTTGCCGGCACACTTACGCGAGGCGACCATCTTAGTCCTCGGGAGTAGTGACGCATGTGCGTACGATCTTAGCACTTCAGTTCTGTTTGAAGTTACAAGTGGGTGTCCGTGGGCTGCAGTGGCCACTTAAAATCAGGTAGCCTGCAAGCTCTGTTTTTGTAATGTTCGTTTGTTTCGTAAAAACTTCGGAGGGCACGTTAAACTGTCGGTCCCGGTTAACTTTGGACAACAGTCGTTTTGTGCTGTCGGAGGCTTAATGGGTGGATTGAATCCAACATTGTGAGCCCGCGTGGCGCAGCGGTTACCATACTGGTCTGACACGCAGAGGGTTGCGGGGTTGATTCGCGGCCAGGCAGACATCTAAATGATTAATTAAGATTGTTGTCCTGGGTCTGAGTGTTTGTGTGCTCGTCTTTGTAAGTGTCCATAGTACTTACGCATTCCACAGTGTGGGGTTATAAGTGAAAAAAAGTGTTTAAAAAATACTTAGTTAATCATTCGTCAATCCGCGTTGTAGCAGCGTGGTGGGGTATGCTCTAGGATTTCGTCAGTTGCGTGTCCAAAAAAAGGTTGCGGTCAGACGCGTGCCTATTGTAAGCGGTCCAAACCTGGACGCGATCTAAAAAGATATCCTGGTTCCTTAACAATGAACCAGGATTTCTGGACACTAAATCAAACTGAACCGAATGATTTAGATGTATTAAAAATATTTTCTGCTGAAACCATAATCACTTGAACAAATGTTTACTTGAAACCAATTTTAATATATCTTGTTTAAATTTAAGTTTATAGTCTTGCGCAGTGTGGGTGGATTACTGAGATGTTTGGGACCAAGCTGTGGATTGTGAAACTTTACGTCTCGCTGCCAAAGTGCCAAAAGTAATCAATTAATTTTGCATTTGCATACAATATGATTTTTTATCTACATCAAGTGGACCCGCGGCGGTCCTCCACGGTTCGGTTTGCGCGTTTTACCGCGCACGTGCAAGATGTGGAATGAACTTCCTTCTGAGGTATTCCCGGAACGCTATGACACGGGGCTTTTAAATAAAGGTGCCCAAAGAGCTCTACTTTAAAGCCGGCCAAGCTTTGGCGACTCCTCTGGTCTACTCGTGACCACGGCCGTTGTATTACGGCCGAAACGTCGAGAGTCGAGGTAAATACTTCGATTAAAATATTACTCGATTAAGCCCCCTATAGTACTCGGGAAAAAAATACTGCTCGTCAATTGGCTTAGATTCCCCGTTTATTTGCTCGTAATAAACCCATTTTTTAATGTGAAAAGAGTAGTAAACGAGCGTAGAGGTCACCTGATGTTAATTAGTCATAACAGCCCATGGGCTCTCACATCTAATCGCAGAAAGGACTGAAGTTCTCCGTATGGTACTTCATAGATGATTTATTGCTTCTGAGGACCGGTCGCTGCAATCGCTGACACCTAGATTTAATCTCACACAAGAAAAGGTTAATTCAAGGCCGTACGTAAATGCTACCGAGGATTAAGATGGTCGCCCCGCTCGTAAGTACTGGACAACCGCACATCTCCAACCGAAACAAAATTACCCCACGGAGGGTTGTGAGAGCAGCGGTGGTAACTCTCCGGTCGAGCTATTTATTCTACCAGCAATTTCCATTTATTGTTAATATTTGCAGATATGCGCCCCTCGATGGACTACTCCGTATAAGGACACGCATTTACTAGCGAACGGGGCCTGTTATGTTCATGGACAGAGAAAGGGACAATGGCTATTGCCTTTGCAGGATATGAGTAAGACCTTTTCACTACAAATATTA
>DWKL01000113.1:0-24660 GCA_018249415.1 Phareas burnsi | reverse complement strand
TAATAACCTAAGAAGATCAACAAGGACAAGAATATTTAACTTAATGAAATTGTAAAAATGGCAGAAAAATATGGAATATCTGACGCAGATTTTCAGCTTATTCAAAAGCAAGCTGCCAGACGCGCTGAAATGAGGCGAGAGTTTCTCAAACAGAGAACCAATCCTTGGAAAAACGCCGCAGAAGCTGGATATGTTGTGAGTATAATTACGTAATAAATCTGTATTTCTGTTATAATAAATCTCTGTATATTATTTAATAGTTGTTTATAACATAAAGTCAATGTTTTGTTGTAGTTCGACGCTGCGCACCAAAGATTTGTGGCTTTAAAAGTCACCCACTTTGAATATTTCAAGCCAAACAGAAGTAATGCTTTGTTTGGTATTTTCTCTATTGTTGTGCCGATGTTTGCCTACGGGTACCTCATCTGGAACGAGCGTAACGATCGGGAGCAAAAGATAAGAAGAGGAGAATTGGTTTACAAGGATCGACTCTTCAAACTTATATAGAAAGAAATGTTATCATGTAGAAAATCAATATTATTTTTAAATTATTTACATAGATTGTTTTCCTCGGTTGTACTTCACAAATGAATCTGGCCAGCATTATTCTACTTTAAAAACGTTACGTTAAAATAAAGAACCTGGCTGTCATATATTTGTCATCTATTATTTCTGTTCAGAGTAAAATGTACATATACTGTTATAAAAAATAAAAATGACCGATTACAGATTTTCTGATATCGAGTGCAAGATTATTTGCGCGCAAATCGAACGGCGTGCTAAATATCGTGAAGAATTTTTACGCCTTAGAACTGATCCATGTAAACATGCCCAGGAGGCTGGTTACGTTGTTAGTATATATCACTTGTCTTAATGGTTGATCTGTAATTTAAAGTTCAAAATGTCCAAGTAAAGAACAAAAATCCTCAAATTATTTGCAGAATTAAAAGAAACGCAATAAGTCAAACAGAATAAGTTTATGCTGTTTGAAAATCACTACAATTTTTTCTATATAATATTTTTTACTCACTTTCTTTCACTTTAAGTGGTAGTTCTTGACTTATTAGGTGGTTGCTCAAACATCAATGGATCACAATGATGGCTTAACATCAGGTGGAAAACTATTCCTTTTACCTACTTACTACACCTGTAGTTCTTTTAGCTTCAGGTAAAAATTCGAATAACATGGCTCATACTAGATATGGACATAATTTGATGACCTGCCTGCTACAGTGGTAGCCATACTAGTATGACACACAGAGGGCTCCAGGTTCGATTCCCAGCCTAGATATATAAGTGATGAATTTAGATTTCTGGTCTGGATCTGAGTGAGTACTCTTCTTTGTATGTCTCCTTGGCACCTACGGCACAGGGAATCCTAATTTAGGGATGTGAGTGTAGAAAGTATTATATTTTATAATAACATAACTAGATGAACTGCTTGAGTATACAAACATTATTTTTATCTTAAAACTTTCAGTTTGACCCAGCTGTTCAACGGTATATATCTATGAAAGCCACTCATTTTGACCATTTCTATCCAAACCCTAGAAATATAATGTTTGCTATCACTGCAGTGGTGTTGCCAATGTTGTCATATGGATACTTGATCTGGAACCAACGTAACAAGTTTCTTCAGGATTGTCGGTGTGGTAGAATTAGGTACCGTGATAGAATAATGAAATTGATTTAAAGCAATGTTTCTAAAATTAAGCTTTGTTTTACTTGTGTCGTCATCATCATCATTATCAAGCCATTATAGCCCACAACTGGGCATGGGTCTCTTCTCAGAATGAGAAGAGTTGGGCCATAGTCCACCATGCTGGCCAAGTGCGGATTAGTAGACTTCACACACCATCGTGAACTTTACAGAGAACTCTCAGATGTGTAGATTTTCCTCACGATGTTTTCCTTCACCGTTTAAGCAAGTGATAATTAGCTTCTAATACGCACACGACTTCGAAAAATCTGAGGTGCATGCGGGATTCAAACCCCGGACCCCCAGCGTGAGAGATCGGAATCTTAACCACTAGGCTATCACTGCTTGTACATATTTACATACAAGGAAACAAGTGTTAAGGGATAAGGCATATCAAGTGAAATAAAATTTTAAATTGAGTGAAAGTACACGAGGAGTAACTTTGTTGGTTACAAACTTCATATAAAATATAACTAAGTTTTCAATCTTTTTGTGGACTACAACCTATCATAAACCATCAATAAGTATTGGGTAAAAATAAAATTAACTTTGAGATGGCATAAATCTATCTAATGCCATATATTATGTATTTTAGGAAAATAAAACAATACAAACATATTTAGCACTTAATTTAACTTTTCTTAAAGCTTATACAGAATTATTTAAATAGATACATTTAAGCAATGAATAAATAGGTATTTAACGGTCATCAAGAGACTTGTCTCTGGTGATAACAGAATCTTCAAATTTCACCATGTATGTTGTACCTTTATGCCAATGGGCTGTCACCTTTGCGGGCTGAAACAATCGATATACTTCAAAACAAAAGAAATATATGCAGCATTGCATGCTATAATTTAAACCATACAAAGTTTATTAAAGCATGTAAATTTAAAGTTTATTACATGTTTCACATAACATGAAGGAGGGTTAGGAATATACATTCATCTGGCCAACTAGTAATTTAAACTTATTAACAGTCATTGAGAATATGGCTCTATTGAACTGATTGGTTAACCTGCTATCAGTTTTTAGTTGCGTTGTGTTTTTTGTTTAAAGAATAGCAATCGAGCATGCAGGCCACTTGTTGTTAAGTGGTCACTGCAGCCCATGGCCACGCTAGCATCTAATCTCAAAACTAAAGGTTATCTGAGATCGAAGGTAAATGCGTCACTACTCCTGAGGACTAAGATGGTAGCCCCAATGTAGATGTTTCCGGCAACTGCACCTCTCCAACCGAAACAAACACAAAAACTGCTTTAGGGCTGATTATGGGGATGGCTGTGGTACTTCCCCATATGAACCCGGTAGAACTATAGTTCTACCACCTTTCAAAGTGTAAACCTCATTTAATATTTCATAGTTACTTTATGCCAAAATTTTATATCATTATGAATTTGTTTTGGGTTAGCATACAGCATAATGGAAGGTTCATTACAACTACGGCACAGAATTCTTGGGACTTTGAATGTAAAATGTTTGTTTACTTATATACATACAAATCCACTCTTAGTGAGTACAGCTTCAATAATTCCAGCATTAAAAGTAGCACAGTTCAGCGAACCCTTGTCTTTTGGTACACTGATAAATTTGTTTACCTGAAAATACAAAAAAAAATTTGTTATTTAAACAAGAATCTATGATTATAGCTATTTAAACTTACATATGCAAGACACTACAATTGTCCCTATATCTGCCTTATATCAGCAGTGTAGTGCTGATGTAAGAAACGAGAACACATCACACGAAGGTGTGGAAAGCCTTTAAGCACTTAGGAGTAGCAATGAAGTGGAGTTCAAGTAGGACTCCTTTTTTATATGGAGTGTGTTCCAGATGTGTATGCACTGCATTGACTGCTTAGCTTCAAGTGCATGCTCATTTACTGCTTCCATTACATTAAAGTGTAAAGTGTGTGTGTTAGCTACAATCCGTTAATAGTACAAATATTTTATCATCTTGGGGACTATGTCCCCAATTAAAATGTGAACATAATTGTATATACTAGCCTGTTATCCTGTGGAGGTACCCAGATTATGCAAAATTGAAGTATAGATCTGCTTTAAATCTGAATGTGTCTGGGATTTGTATTTTTTTAATGCCCATGCCTATCAAAATTAAATTCTAGCATAGCTTGAATGTACCTTTCATTTATTTTTGTAGAGTAGTTATTATTAGACGATTGAATGACGCATTAGAGATACTGTCAACTTTGTTTTAATGACTTATTTTAGTCTCCAACTATCACCTATATAAATCCCATAAATATTTAAAAGTTAAATTAGAAAAATGTACACTTACCAGAGCATCTTTTTCAATAATATAGTATGTCCTCTCATCATCATTAGCATGTTCTAGCTTATCAGCTTCCTTGCCAAACAAGACCTAAAAGTAAGTCAAATTGGTTCATTATTTTTTATGTAATGAAAAAGCAAAGGAGTTTGCAGCTCACTTGATGTTAAATAGTCTCTGCCATTCATGGTCATCTGTAACTAACTACAAATAAGACAGAAGTTCTATTACCATTGTTGCATGGCAGAGGTTGGTATAAAATGGGGCTACCAGGGTTCTATCATAAAGCATTTTACCCCTTAATATTTTCTTCATGGCAAAAAATTATAGGATGAAGAGGATCATAAAGGGCTAATGATATAGTAAGGGCTTACTTCAAGTTCTTTTTCCAATTTATATAGCTCATATACCTTGGCGTAGTATTGAAATTTTTGGGTATATTCAGTTATGCATACAAAAACCATTTAAACCTACTCTACGAGAGAGTGGTGCTGTTCTAAGCTGACAACACAGTGATATAAGATTAGTTACAGATAATAATAATAATGCTTTCGTCCTCATAGCCCCATACAATGATTCCTTGTATTAGGTGCCATGGACA
The DNA here is from genome assembly GCA_018249415.1 of Phareas burnsi. Taxonomy (NCBI): domain Eukaryota; kingdom Metazoa; phylum Arthropoda; class Insecta; order Lepidoptera; family Hesperiidae; genus Phareas; species Phareas burnsi. The sequence goes on along the minus strand of DWKL01000113.1, from coordinate 20,071 downwards.
CACAAAGTTCAGTCCTCAGCCATCCAAATCTATAACAGAAATTTCAATTTTCGAACCAATTGAACTTAGAACCTTCTGCAGAAGTATGGTAACCACGGTTATTGATAATTTACTCATAACATAATAGTTAATGCAATAAGCTAATCAAAGATCTTTCATGACTCAAGGCTCATGATGACTGATAAAATTTAATTTTAAAAATATATATTTCTACAGGTACCTTCCATAAAGTAGACTTGACAAATAACAACATGTTAAGTAGCTTTATCTCCCTCTTACTGTTCCTCTCTCTCACGAAGTACAGATCTAGAAGCCTGGCCCCTACATCCTGACCAATATCTGAAAGTCTAACAGGCAGTTAAATTAGTTATTTATAATAAAACCAGCAATGATAGCCTAGTTATAAGATTTCAGCTTTGCATGCGGGAGACCCAGGAGTATGAATTCCACATGCACTTCAAATTTCTCAAAATTATGTAGATGTTAGAAATTAATTATCACTTGTTTTAACTGTAAAGGAAAACTTCACAAGGGAACCTACACATCTCAGAGTTATCTGTAAAGCAGTAAATCTGTAAAGAGTTTTTAAAGATGTGTGAACTCTACCAATCCGCGCTTAGCCAGCATGATGGACTATGATCCAATCCTTCTCATTCTGGGAGGAGATCTGTGCTCAGCAATGAGACTGTAATGGGATGATAATGATGATGAATTAAACTAGGCATACCTGGGACAATGTCTTCATTGATTTTAAAACATTGACTGCAGCACTAATATTCAAAACAATCCACATGTGGAGCGAAACACAACAAGTGTGGTCCAGTGCAGTGGCACACACTGTAGCGTGCGAGCAGCACTAGTGGCGTGGACAGTGATACATGACAGGTGTGTTTGCCGCAGTTAATGTATTAACACTTTGACTGCGGTGGATAATATACGAAACAATCTGTCTGTGCAGCACGCAACACAATAGGCGTGTTTTTGTATGGCAGCACACACCATATGCGTGCGAGCCACATGGATGGCTGGGACAGTAAAACACGACAGGTGCATTTGCCGCAGTCAGTGTTAAGAGATAATTCTTACAGGTACACATGAGCACTTCACACTTCTAAACAGAATGCTGAAACTATGATTTCAAGCATAAGATATAGTTTGTTCATATCACAAGATACAACACTTCATACACATATAGTAGCATACAATTATGTATAAATTATATCAAGTATTGCAAATAGGATAATGATTATAATGAATTCAGGTAAAGCACGCTTTTCCCTGTAGCTTGAGAAGATCAGAACCATTCTAAAAATCAAGGATGTCAGGTGTGGTCCACAGTTGAATAGGTGACTACTAGTGGATAAGTTTCATGCTCGTTTTAATGCTTTGAAGGGTATCTTAACATTTTGACTGAGGCAAACACATGTGCCATGTTTTACTGTCCGAGACACCCGTGCGGCTCGCACGCTTACGGTATGTGCCGCTGTACTAAAAAACGCCTGTTGTGGTGCACGCCGCACGGGTGGATTGTTTCGTATATTAGCCGCCGCAGTCAACGTGATAAATTGTTTGGTTATTGTAGGATAACAATCGTTAAACCTTGTCAAAGGCCTAGTTCGCGGTTTGAAAGTGTGGTCCGCTGTCCCATATCCGCTCCGTCAATTCGCAATGGAACAGCGTGGTAGAGTATGTTCCGAGCTCAGCAGTGAGAGAAAAAGAATTGCAGCCATCACGAGTTAAGTATGTTACATTATGTATGTAACTATCTATCGTCTTAGTAAAACAAAATACACTTACTTATTCTGAAGTTCGGTTAAAGAATGAGATCGGTTCTGACAATACTGGACTATTTCGGAAAAAAGAAGGGTATAAAATGCTAAGGAAATTTCACCCTTTCCTTTCGGGAGTGGTTTATCCAGTATTGAGGTCTTGGACCGACTTGACGACATTATAGTAGACATACAAATTACACTCCTTTGTAGCTACGTATGCTTGGTATGGAATGCGGGAGCTTAACGTAGGTTATTGTAGCTAAAGCACTAGTTTATTTACTATAAATAATATAAACTGTTCATCAACATTCTACACAGTTTTCAATTCAAATTTTGATTTCATTTTCGTTTTTCGTTCATTTTTCAACTCCTCTTTCGCTGTCAGTGAAATGTCACAGCTCACGGGCTGCGTATACTCTATGGCCATTAGCTTTTTTTTAACGGTTTCACAGTCTTGGATTATATTATTTTAGTCTACATTTTTAGGTCCCTATCTTATATATCAAACAATATTAGTAATGTCTCCACTGAGTATACTATAACTGAGATGCAGATGACCCATGATCATTAGAAAGACGGCTTTAGGATGACGACCAAAGAGTATAATCATATATAGGATAAACGCTAGGGCTCGTAATTTAATAGCCGAACACTGGAATTAATATTAAATGCTTATGCTGTTTTGTTTTGGTTGTTTTCCCATCGCAAGACAATGTTTGGCTTCCCAAATGTATTCATATTTTTTGGTAGTGGCCTAGAAAGAGGGCACACTCGAGACTAAAATTTATCCCCATCTATCTTTTACTTAAGTAAAAACAGACGGTAATTGTTCAAAAGTCAAAATTGACAATGCCATTGGATAAAAGAAATATATGCGTAGTCACACAAAAAAGGGACGAAGGAAAATATATATTTTTTTTACGTAGGTAGGTAGAATGTTTCACGATCAATTTTACTGTGCGTTTTTCCGTAACTATAACTATCTATAATGTTCAACTGTAATGTAATGTCATTATAATAAATAAAAAAAATATAACAGTAATTTATGTTAAACGTACATAAATGAAAATAAATAATAATTGGTGTTTCATTTTTTAAAATAAAACATCTAAGATTTATACAGTTAGTACTACAAAGCACAATTTAATGAACTTAGTCATTCCTTTTTTTATCTATAAGTTTTAATATCTGTCTAAATCACAATGATGATCCATGACGGATGTCAGTCAGTCTAATTTCATTTTATAAATTTATACGCAAAATTGAACTGGCCTTTGTTGTTACAAATTTATGTTAGTAAAATGGTCGACCCAATATTCGATTACCAGTTTAGACTGATTTTGATTGGTGATAGTACGGTTGGGAAGAGTTCGTTGTTGAAATATTTCACGGACGGAAAATTTGCGGAGGTGAGTTCCTGTCCATTGTTTTTGTTTTTGATTTACGTTGTGCAAAACTGAGGAGTAAATTACGCGTTAAATTTTAGCTCTCAGACCCGACGGTGGGTGTTGATTTTTTCGCACGAATCATTGAGGTCCAGGATGGTACTCGAATCAAGCTGCAGCTTTGGGACACAGCTGGCCAGGAGAGGTTTAGGTCTATTACGAAATCATACTACAGGAACTCTGTTGGTGCACTGCTCGTATATGACGTATGTAACAGATCTAGTTTCGAGCATATACCTCTGTGGATGATGGAAGCAAAGAGGCACATAGAACCTCACCGACCAGTATTTGCCCTGGTGGGCTGCAAAGTGGACCTAGTAGGCACGGATAACAAAAATGGCGCCAGAAGAGAAGTGTCGTGCGAGGAAGCCAGAATGTTTGCAGAAGAGAATGGTACTGTCTTTAAAATTAATCAGTCACATATGAAACATAGCTGTTGTTGACTAGTCATGCTTTACTTATTTTCATATTGTATTACTATGCTTGGTTCACTCATGTATGCATTATTATGAAACTTGCTACTCTCAAAGTCCTATGAACAGTAATACTAAAGTTTAAAGAATCTATATTCATGCATAATGTATATAAACAAATATCCTTACTGAAGTGGGTGAATGAATTTTAACAGATCTTTTTATTCTAAATAATTTTTATTTTCTAAAGTTGGTCTTGTCACATAGCTAAGAGATGGTCACAGGGATGAAAACAACTACACAGACTTGCGTGCAGTGATACAATATCAGTCAGTCAGTCAATATCCTCTTTATTATCTTTCATTAATTACTATTTTGTATCGATATGAATCACTTTTTATAGCCACATAATTTTGTTTCTCCATAGGCCTCCATGGGTTTAAACAACCCTGTTCTAACCTCAGAATGTTTATTGTGCTATTTGACAAAAGATGAGGGAGCTGTATAAAACTTTATGGTTCCACAAACCACACTTGGAAATTTATATTTTAAATTATATACCTAAATTTAATTTACAATTACTTGTCACACATATATGTAGTGAATTTCCTCTAAACCATTTTAGCCATAAGTTGGAAGAAATTAGAAATCCATTTATATCAATTTTTTAGGCCTTCACCATGTGGAAACATCAGCCAAAACGGGCCTAAATGTTGAAGAGGCATTTGTGCTTGTTGCTCAAGAAGTGTACAACCGCATACAGACTGGGGAATACAAAGTAGAGGATGGTTGGGACGGCATCAAAACTGGATTTAACCGGCCAAACGGCATGGACTTCAACCTCCTGGAAGCTGAAACTGTTCAATCCACTTGCTGCTAAAGTATAATATATTTGCTGTACATATTGACTCACATTAGAATAGTTACAGTAATCATAAGCAAAATATGAAGTGTAGATAAGATTCGTCACCGAAAAGCAGATGTAAACACTGCTGTGCATCGCCTATAGTGCATAAAAGTTATATAATTATTGACATACATAATAATAGGTCTGTTTTTGATATAAATGACGTAACTCTTATTTAATATTTCTTGTATTATAATTTTGTTATCTGTTTCTTCCAGAAATTGCCATGAGTTTAAATGCTTTATTTTTTTTCAGTCTGAATACTAGTCTGTTGCGTAATGGTTTGGTGAGTGCTTTATCTACATATTTTTGCAGACTTCTAGGTGTCTAAGGAATGTCTTAATATGATTGATAACGTGTGAAGTATCAGACAGGCACAGTCTACCTACTGTTAAATGGTCACTGCATATGTTAACAACTGAATTTGCAAGTTTTAATAAATACAAATATGTTACTTATCCTATGGGCTAAATTAAAATGTCTTGTGTAATATATATACTGTGAACAAGATAATTATTAGTGACAAACAAGCCCGCTTTGCCTTTGAAATATGATAATGATTCGTTTGCAATTGAACATTGTACTGAAAGTCAGTGTTTTTAAGGTAATTAATGCTAATTCATGTTGTCAGTATGTTATAGACTGACAAACAAATCCACTTTGCCATCGAAATATGAAAATGATTCTCCTGCAATCAAGCATTGTACTGATGTTCAAAGTGTTATAGAGTAATTAATACTTATGTATCAATAATGTTGTACTCACAAACAAATCTGCTTGACCATCGACAGACGATTCGTCCTCAAACTTTGAGTATCAGTACAATGCAGATATAGCAACTGACATCTGCATTGTACTGATAAGTTTTTTCAGAGAACCAATGTTCATTCCTGTTGCCCAATACAACTAAAATCCGATGATTGGCCTGAAATAAATGCTTATTTTCAAATTATGACAGCATATCAACATACAATCCCTTCGGATTGTATGTTAATATGTTTCATCATAATACTTAGTACTAATTGTACTTTACTTTGATTAAATCACTATTAGGACATTCCTTTATACTTCTGATTTATATATAATTCTTGTCAGCACACAAATTATATTACTATGTAGTTTTTAATATATGCTACAGTTCACGGTCCTAATGACCTTTATTTAATGATAATGATAAAAAACTATAAAATATACAAAAGTTATAACTGTGCCTCTTTGTCGTCGACAGTTAGAAAAATGTGGAAGCAATTTTATCTAAATAGTCTAAAAACTGCATCAGAATCTTTATTAAATGTTTTCCTTCTTTACTAAAACTACTATTTAATATACTTACTGTCGTATAACGTTCAAGTAAGCACTTCAACTTTAAAATTAGAGTTCCATAAAATGGTAATGTCGGGACTCTTATAAGTTCGCCGTGTCCGCCTGTCTGTCCTGCGTAGATATGATTTTCAAATATGCGAGTATTTTAAATGAATTTTTATTTTAGTCCATAGTTGTTGAGGTGTCGATTCTAAAGTGCTCAAAATAAAATTTATCCCCTGCATATTTTTTTAATCATGGGATTTTTTTAATGATGTAAAAAGGCTTTCGATGTTATTTGTGTTCTGAGTGCCATGAAATAAGAACACATGCACCCAGGACATAAATCCAAATCCATTATTTAGATATCAGCCTGGCTGGGATCGAAGCTAGCACCTGCATCCCAGACCGGTATCTCGACGCGAGTCGTCAAATTAGCAGCACATTATATTTATATTACGTACGTACGTGGGGACATCTTACCATTGGCTAACCTTTCATACCCTACGCCACAGCCTCACGAGGGAGAGATATGGGTGGGGATTATTCGGGCCTGGACGGTTCACTTTGCCCGGGGGAGAATACCTCCCGGTGATTGCTAGTGTTTACGCATAACAGATTACAATATTCACTAAATTATAATTCAGCGCGAAAACATAAACAATGGGGCTTTACTTTTTAGTGGCGGTTTTTTTATATTATAACGCTATTGAGCTATTGTATTAATTATGAATTCTTTTGATATTTCTAAAAATCCCACGTCCATTTGTGTTTTAAAAAGTCACACGTTTGAGAGGCACAGAAATAATTACTCGTTCCGTAGTTAATAGTCATAGACTTGTACGAACCAAAGAATTGGTTTTCAGTAGTATTTTCAAATATTGCTCTTGATTTTAAAAAAATGGTGTTTAGTAAAATGTAATGTATATTTACTAACAATTAACAAATTATTATAATCTACATTGTGTAGTTTAAAGTTTTGTACCTGCAATACCATTTATAATGTTATGCATAATTTTATAAGTGTAACCGAAAGTAATTAACTAATAAATAATTGGTAATGAATTTGTATAGGATGTAACTCCTACTTAAGATTGATGGGCAAAAAATAATACTATTTTGATGACAAGATTGTGAGAGGTGAACAGTGGTGATAGGTTTGGCATGTGGTAATGAATATAAGGTTGTAGACATAGGTTCTGAGGATGGAAAGATTGCTATCTATATAGAAAAACGACGTCAGTGACGTTTGGGTGTTAGAAGGGTGAGGCTAGTGGCTAAGTATCGCGCGCTGCCGTGCTTCGGTTAGCCAAGATGTCTGCCCCGTTTGTTATCCTTATCGTTAAACCGTTAAGAGAGAAATAATAAGTTTAGAAAAAAATGCATTAACTAATTTACTTGTGTCTACAGCCTTAATGAGAGATACAGGAATTGATCTGTGGATTTTATCATATATAAATGCGTTTTGTGCATTTTTGATTGTATTTAAATTTGTCTGTGAAGATTTTTTTTGGTTTACAAAAAACGCTAAGGAACTTTGTTTCAATATTTCCTGTATAACTACGTATGACGTTAAGTTACTTTCACGTGATCACAAGAACCAAGCGGCTGAAGTGTTTTTTTTCGTTTTATTATAAGTATTTCGAGAAAATTATTGGTAGATGGTAGAACTGTGATTCGTCCGGGGAGATACTACCTCATAATCCACTGTGAAGCAATTCTTGCGTTGCAGAGGTGTCACTTAACAGCGAGACGATGGTCATAAACGTCAGGAGTAGTAAAACATTTACGTGCAACGATAGATAGGATTTCAGTCCTGTTTGAGGTTAAATGTGGGAATTCGTGGGCTGCAGTGGCCACTTAACATCAGGTAACCTGCACGCTCATTAACTACTCTTCGTACATAAAAAGAACTGGGCAATAATACGGGACTTCAAAAGAACCATACAGTCAGTTCTGCGCAGTCATCCGCAAGTTGTGTGCATATTGCGTTCTCGGTGAACATTCTTCGCCGTAGAGGATATAAAATTCGTCACGGGAGAATGACGAATGCAACTTGGTCACGATGTCACGACAAATTAACGTCTTCAAGAACATAATAACTGTAGATACATATAAATTTTATTAAAATGTACACATGTCAACCTATTGCTCCATGCAACCTTGTTTAAAGGTCACTCGTACAACACGTCACAGTTATTTTTCTTACGTTTTTATTTATAGTGTATATAGTCTGCAATACATAATGTATGTGTCCTGCTATATGGAATATTTTTGCAAATTGTAAGAATTAAAAAAAAAATACCGTCCATTTGAACGGGCGTCGAGGATTGCACATTGGATTGTGGTGTTTATATTAATTTCATTTGAATATTAAGCCATCTTGTGATATTCCTGTTCTTGCACCCGATGTTTATAAGGTAGGATGATAAAAGTGGCATTTTACAATTTAACAATAACTATTTTGTGATACACGCGATAGTAGTGGCTGTCGCGGAGAAAAATAATAAATGTTCTTCTTTCAAAAGCAAGTATACCCCTAGTAGTAAGATTCCCGTCTCTCAAGCTGGGGGTCTAAAGTTCGAATCCTGCACCTCCGATTTTTCGAAGTTATGTACGAATTAGCAATTAATTATTACTTTCTTTAACGACATAGAGAAACATTATGAGGAAACCTACGTGCCTAAAAGATTTCTGTCAAGTTCCCCACTCCGCATTTCGCCAGGGTGATGGAGTAAGGCCTGACTCTTCTCATTCTAAGAGAAGAGCCGAGCCTAGCAGAGGAACATTATATAACATCGGGTGCCAATTCATGAATTTTTCTAGACGGTTCTAGCATATGTAGAATATGAAATTGCTGGAGTTTTTTTTAAGGACGATTGCCATGCAAAGGCTGAATTCTGATGATGAAAATTATTTCTAATTCAACACACGCAACACATCCAAATTGTTAAAGATTTAAATTTGATAAGAAGTGCGTTTGTCCATCGTGTGACTACAATTTCCATTAACCACAATATAGTGAAAAATATTGTCTGAAAGAATTATAAATGAATTTAAATCATCGTGGCAATCGTTCTTAGCGGAATCATTCTGTATTTTGTTTAATTAAATTAATACATATTTATTTAAGTCACATTTTATTTAGTGATACAAGTACCTTGTAACGCTGTTATATGCTAATACGAAGTAAAGTTTTTGTTAATCAAATAGTCTCGTTTTATTCAACACGAAACCAGTTGGAATTTGATCGCTTATGATTGGCTTTCAGCGGCGTCTTATCGTCAAAGAGTAGCGAGAAATATAGTCAAGAGAGCATGATTTCAATCTCAAATGAAATCAAAATCGTAACATTTTTATTCTAAACGAATCCTTCACAGAATCGTTTTGAACGTCAATAGACTACTGCTGCCTCGCAAGGCGTATGCGTCTTTATGGAGAAAAACTGCGACAGAAAATATATAACACGTCTTTTTTACGAAAAAATATAATTTACAAATAATAAGTTTAATTAATGGGGCAACTGGAGCTGGAGCTATTTCCATCCACACGTTTTATCTTTTTAATAATTATTTTATTTTATATTAATAACGCTTTTTACAAACTGTTTGTTTAATTATTCGTTTGAACTTTTCAAAGAGATTTGTGATATGGTCTGGTATTTTATTGTAATAGCAAATACTTTCCTTAGTGAAAGATGTGGCTACCTTACACAATTAATATTTACATGCAGCCAATTATATTTTACGTAATTATTTTTGTCCATATGATGTTTTTAAAAATACAGACTGTTTTAAAATGTATTTATTCTTAAAATAACTTTGTTGTACACCACAGATAATATAGAGTTTTTTTTAATAAACGAGCATGCAGTCCATCAAATGTTAATTGTCACAGCCTCCAGGGACGTCTGTAAACAGGAGTCCTATCTAAAGTCGATCACACATGGTTGCTATACCTGAGGATAAGATGTTACTTCGAAAAAGTGAATTCACTTTACACTCTTCAAACTAGAACATATCTCGTTATACTACTGCTACTAAGAGCGGTGATGCTAAAGTTAAATGCTACCTATAACTATTACATTTAAAAAATAGTAAAACCGCTTTAGTTAATGTAAGGGTTCAGTGTGAAGACTTGGCGCTCCTTACACGATAGACAAGACTAAATAACTGCTCGAAATTAAATATATACTTAAAAAAAGTTATGATAATTCCAACTATAAACTCGGATGGAACTACGGACGAAAAACCAGTTTATCAAATGAATGTTTGAATATATGATGATAATTTAAAAAGAAATGCCTAATGTTCTTAAAATGTTTGCCTGCCGGTCAGAAAAGTCTAATCTTATAAGAGCCTGAATGACTGAAGTATTTAAACTTACAGACTAAAAAGATAAAAAGTATCAGGCCAAGCTAGTACACCATAAAAATATGTAGGTGTCTGGGAAGTGCATAGAGGGAGTAGCGAAACTCGTCTATAATGAATATACAATTTGAAATCAATAAAGGAACTTTATAGTAGGTATGTAAAGAAAAATTGATTATAATTATTGTGAGGTAGCTTGATTTCTTAAGTTTGTCATGCACCTCATTACTTATTCAATTGATGGTACTAAATGTGCAAATCTTCCTCTCTTTTCATTAGCGTTTTGAAGTCTATTGCTGAACACAGTCAACGATGACAGTATAGCAGAACGATTTTGCAGAAAGATGCCATTGTTCATTTCCAGGATTTAATTCTTCACTCACCTAAGACATCTACGGGAAGAAGGGATTTTTGGCCGACGCATATGTATGTATATATGTATATTTTAATATAAGTTTATCTAATTCGTATATTTCGTTTGTTATCCTATGCGACTTGTTAGTGAGACCAGTTTCTTCCGAGGTCGCGGAACGGGTAATACGACGAAAAAGGCAAAAATATATAATTGGATCAATGATTTCGTTACACTTAAAGTCTGTTCCACACCAATACATAGAAATAAGAATTGAAGGTTGGAAGATAAGTATGTAGAAACCATAATCAGGTCAATTAAATATGTTCTATTAATGAAGGATATGACTAAATCTCAATTTGTCGACGAGACGACTGACAAAAAAAACAATGTCTATTTCCTTAAAAAATACTCATCTATGTAGAATATAAACAACCGCTCACAATCATAGATTCACTCAAACACTTAAAGGTATATAACCTTATAATTTAGGTGTCTTTGGGCTAAGAATCGAATTGAACCTGGATTTACCTTTATTGTTATATGAGAAGAGTAGCAAACAAGCGTGTAGGCCGTCTGATATTAAGTGGTCAGTGCAGCCCATGGGCACCCACGTCTAGCTTCAAATAGAAATGAACCCTTATGGTCGTAGTTAGATGCGGTACTAATCCTGAGGACTAAGATGGTCGCCTCACTGTAGTTGTGCCCGGCAACCACAACATTCTAAACGAAACAATTCACGGCGGATTACGGGGGCGACAGTGGAACCTCCCCGGACAAACTATAGTTCTACCTCCTATATTATTCTCTACACGATCGTGAATAACAGTATTTTTGAAAAGAATTATACATATCAAATAAATGGGATTCCTATTTTGGATTTAAATAGTGCAGAAACGTGCATGTGCCTATAAATTTAAACGAAGATTGATGAATAAGTGATAATTCATCATGGTTCGACTGAGGCACGAGATCACTGAATAGATCATTTCTCTCGTAAGACAGCATTAGCACAACTGTTTTATTTTAAAACGATGGGCTATATTATAATACATATATGGCACGCTTCTAATTAACATGAAATAATCTGTATTCAATTTTGATGCTTATTTAATCATATATTGATAAAGCCAACGGTCTCATGACGCACTTCTCAATATTCTTGATAATACAAAGTAAGACACGTGACCTTTTCGTTAAAATTATTTCATCTACTAATTAGCACAGAGAATAGCCGTTATTTTTTAAAATAACGTGATGTGATAACTGATGTAGGTTATGATGGCTGTATAATATATTGTACTTTAGATTTCCAAACTTAGCTTTAAAAAAAAAGAAATGTCAGTTTGTGGCATAAAGTGGCGTTGTAATGTGATTGAAAGAAATTAAATTACATTGTAAAACTTTGAAATATCTTTTATTTCGTGTTACTTCAATGATATTTTGTGTTTTTTGAAGATTATTTGACCGTACGTATCAGTCGTAGTGGTTTATCACTACTATTATGTTTGCACTATTTAGACATAACCTGCGTAAACTCCCGGGCTTGATTCGTACAGTGGCGCCTAATGCCAAGCTTTAGTCAACATTCCTCACTATTATAGACTTAAAACATCAAAAGGTAAAGAAAAGTATGAATTAGTTGCATGTGACATGTGATTTTTCTTATATAACAAATGTTGATAGATATTAATTGAAAAATTTGAATTTTTTTTAGGGTCCCGCCGGCGATATATGTCTCGACAAACTCGACTCGATAAACATGAGTTTCAGCCAAGGTCTCGCTAAAAGTAAGGAATACGATGAGAATAAAACAAAGTCGACACCAGTTGGTATGTTTACTTATTTTTTTGTATGTAATTTAAGTAGCAAAGGAGTATGTAGCCCTCCGTATATTAAATGGTCACTGCTGCCCATATGTAATGTAAATTTTCCTTACAGCACACTTCAAACTACAACACAGCAGCACTATGTGAATGTCAAATGCTCTATTAAAATAGTGTAATTGTTTTTTTAAATGTGTTTTAATATTTAGGTTAAACTTTGTTATCATTGTTTTTTGCAGCGATGGTAGCACCAGAGCTAAAACAGAATGCTGATACAGACACGGAAATAACAAAAACATGTGCAGTTTTGGGCTGTGAAGAATCCAAAAATTTGGATTCTTCTTCCTCATTTTTTAGGTGACAGTTTTTATTTTTTCTGCACGTTCTCTTTGAGGCTTAGCCCTTTTGCATTGTAAAGGCTTTTCAAGCTTTGTAGGAACCTATTAATTAGGGATTTTGTTACAAATAATGGTTAGCATACACCAGTCCTTGTATGTAAAGTTCTTTATAGTTATTAGAAAATATTAGACACACAAATGGGTTTTTACATTTTGATAATGTACAAATAAACAGAAGCATAAGCAAGTTCAAATAAATTTGTTTGGCCACCAACTAAACAGTATGCCCTCCATTGCTAATGCCTTCACACTATATTATAATATTTTAATTAGTCCACTCCACCTACATTTGAGTAGTGTGGTGGAATATGCTCCAGGCTTCCTCCAGTTGTGGTGAGGGAGCCGTGCCCAGCAATGGGACATTAAAAAGGGTTGAAGCCCATTTTAGTTAATATTGTAATATGCACAGATATTAGCAATCACTGGTAAATATTTATCTCAGAGAACAAGGCAAGGCAAACAGGGAGCCCTCGGGACATAAATTCCCCCACCAATCTTCCCTGTCTCTATGGTGTATATTGCCAAAGGTATGAGAGGTTAGCCAAGGGTATGAAGACCCCATATGCATACAAATAAATTTGTTTTAGGTTGTTTCATATATAACACATGTAAAGAATAAATTGTAGATAATTATTCCACACAGTGATAAAATAAGAAAAAATAAAAATTGCTTAACTGTGTTATAAGTAATTTCATTTCTTTTCATATGCTTATGTGGTAAAATTCTATGTAAATATATTAAATATGTATTTTTTTATTTTGTTTGTCAAGTCAATTATTATTATATATTTTCCATATTTTACAGTTATATTTTTGTTGTAAAACTAATATTCTGTTACATATTATAAATTTACTTAAAATATAGTCTCAGGAATATCAACATAATATTGTTACAATTATTGTTTTCATATTATTCCAGGTTTCCAGAAGACTCAAATCTTAGACAAATATGGACTGATTTGACTGGCAGGAATAACTGGACTCCAACTGATTATTCATATATCTGTAACAATCATTTTTCAATCGATTGCTTTGAGTGTGACGCAAATAAAGCTGTCGTTTTGGTGGACAAGGCAGTGCCATCGCTTAAATTGCCTGGGCATGTACTGGAGGTAAACTCGGGGTTAACTAAGGGGGTTTCATTGTGTGGAAGTTTTGTTTTTTATTTATATATTTGGGACATAAGACAATGATAGCTTTGTTGTTAAAATTCCAGCTTCTCACACTAGGTGTACGGGTTGCAAATCCTGCAAGCACCTTGGGTTTTTGAAGTTATGTGAAGTTGAAGTTCGAAATTAATTGTCTTTTACTGTAATAGTAAAAGAAAACATTGTGATTAAACCTATATGCCTGAAAGTTCTTTGTAAAGTTCTCCAAGGTAGGTGAAGTCTACCAATTAGCACTTGGCCAGCATGGTGTACTATGGTCTTCTCATTCCGAGCGAAGATGTGGAACATGGAAGCCACCTCATGTTAATTGATCATTGCATCCCGTGGACACCCATATCTAACTTCAAACAAGTTCGAAGCCCGCTATAAGGTCGTAGATGCTTCACTACTTCTGACAACTGAGATGGTCGCCTCGCTTGTTAGTCCGACAACCGCCCCTGTCCAACCGAACACAAGAATTGCTTCATAACGGATAATGAAGACGACGGTGGTACTTCCTGTCGAATTATAGTTCTACTACTTATCAGGCAGGGAACGTAGGTATTGTAGCGATGTCGGTATTTGGAATCGTGCCTGGTCCCCGACTTGGGTAGATCTGTGCAAATGTGTCCGCAATATTTCTAATAATAATTTATTGGTGGTAGAACCTTAGTTTGTTCGGGAAAGTACCGCCGTCGCCCTTATGATCTGCCGTGAAGCAGTCTTTGTGTTTCGGTTGGAGAGGCGAGTATGCCGGGCACACTTACAGCGAGGCGCCCATCTTTGTTTTCTGGAGTAGTGGCGCATCTACGTACGACCTCAAATAAAACTTTAGTTTAGTTTGAGGTTAGATGTGGGTGTCCATGGACTGCTGCGAACACCTAACATCAGGTGGCCTGCACGCTCGTTTGATACTCTTCAAATATAAAAAAAGGGAAGACTTATAAATCAAATTCAATTTATAGATTGTAACTAGAGTTTTACCTGTGCGGAAATATTAATATTTCTGTATGGAGTAATGACGTTTCCTGCAGTGAAATAATTAATCTATAGTAACTTATTCTCTATTTTTAATTTATGTAATTATACTATAAAGAGTATGTAGCGCGCCTTTCTGAATTTATTGAAGCACCAATGTTATATACTTTCGGGGCGAGAAGTTATTGACGTAATACTTTTTGATTGGCGTGCAATCTTTTCTTAGATTTATCCGTGCAGAGAAAATAAGTAAAATTAGTTTTTATGTTTTGAGTTTATGTAAATACGTGCGTACGTACCTACGTAAGCGGGTTGTGCAGATCGTAACCGATCTACAAAGTTAAGCAATGTCGAGCGTGCTCGAAAATCGGTTCGGTGACCGCTACATTAGTAGTCAATTTCAAGTGCGCTTTCGTGTTTTGGAGGACGCTTTGAGCTGTCTTTCTTGGTTATTATCATTGGATAGCAGTCATTGACACTTGTTGGATGTCTTTTGGATGGCTTTAAAATATCCGGTACGGGTTGGCCACTAAATCGTAGTATCTCCTTCCAGTATCGTAATCGGTATTGGAACTGAGTGGTGGAATATGCTCTTGGCCTCGTCCAGTTGAGGGGGGAGCCGTCCCCGTAGTGGGACACAAAAAGTGTCGCAGCGAAATTTGCAAGACAAAATTGCGGTCATTTTGAATAGCAGATCTACGCGTTAAACGTTATATAATTCTATATTTATATAAAAATTATTGTCTTTAGGTTGAATACATAGAAGACGACTCTGAGAATACGGAAGAAGATGAGGATGGAGAAGAAGAACATATAGATGAATATATGGATTATGAAGAAAACGTGGAAAACGAACAAACAACGGCAAATGGCAAACATTCCCCCATAGAATCCAAAGTAGTTGAACATAGAACAAAACATAGTTCAGAAGTAGATAATGTCGAGTTGCTAAAGCTTTTTACAAATGTACAGAAAATGCAAAGACAAGCAGTCAGTCTCAAAGAAAAATTGAAAAGAGATATGAAAGTATACAACCGACAGAATAGACTATTGGCGAGGTTGAAGGAAGTTATAGAAACGAAGAAGAACATATTGAATCAGAGAAAGAAAAAGAAGTCTAGAATACTGCTTTCGTTGCAGGATAAAATAAGAGAAGACACCAACGGTCTCGTGCTCGCAATGCCGACGAGACACACAGACGACCTGAAGAATTTTGCGCTAAGTATTTACAGGTACTCGCCGCAAGCCTACATTTATGTTAGAAACAACCTAAGAACATTATTACCCAGTACAGATGTACTTGAGTCTTGGTTAAATGCAGGGTACGAGCCCAAAAGCGTGTTATCTAGTAGTAACTTAATCAAAGTGGTCTCCGAATTGAATGAGACGGAGCTATCGTGTAAAGTGACTTTACGTTAATTTGTTATTAAGTGTAATTTAGTAATACATATTTTGTGAATAAATTCGAAATATTTTTAATTATAGTTTGTCGTTTAATTTACAGATTTAATTTTACAACTACCTTCAAATTAATAACAATTCAACCCTGTAAATTATATATTTAAATGCGCATGACAAGACTGTAAAATAAAAAGTAGATTGAATGAAAACAGAAAGGAAATTAAAACATTGGGCAAAATATAAAATCATCACCTTCTTATCAGTAGACAGTTAATTCTTATTTAACTTCAAAGCGTTTTAATAATACCCTTAAATTGATTACAAAAAGTCTATCTTTGAATAAAAAGATTACTTTCGTAATTAAAAAATGTATTGTGACGTGCTCTCCTTGACAAAAAAATATTCCATGACAAAAAAATATGTTAAGTATAAAATTAATTCACCATTAATTTTTATAATTCCAATCAATTTGAGGCTTAATGTTAGTGCCGCAGTATGCCTTTCAATTCAGCGGTTCAGGCTTCTATCTGTATCTACTTAAGACCGACAGTGAAGATTCTAATTGTACTCATAATTTACACCACATTCCCTGGAACTATCAGTTTATTGTGCTCATTAACGATATTACCCTCCAAACTTGCAAGGTTATATCCCAAATTATTCTTAAATATGTTTCCCTACTCTTCAAAGAATTAAAAAAAATGAGTTTGGATATTATTATGTGTTCTTCGATGGCTCTGCTCATAACTTCCGCGCCTGAGCGTTATCATCGTAAAGAGTATCGTCTCTTGTAACGGTTATTATTTTTTAACGTAAAGCTTGTCAACTGTTACGCCCTCTACCAATTTACTGAATTTCCGTCCGCGTTGAACCTACATCTATAACTTATTACGTCATTTCTAAGTTCATCGACAGATGGAGCTGGTACAAAAAATAAAGCGAGTACGCTGAACAGAGAAGGCGATACCTCCGACTGAATAGACGAACCAACCAAAAAAACGATTCTGCTTTAGTACCGTGATTTCTTCCTCGCGAGCGGTACTGCGATGTGGTAACCGCCGGGACTGGCTTACGTCGCGCGTAAACGAAAATAATTTGCCATCTGTTCGAGTATTGTGCAAGTTCTTTTTATTATTTCCTCAAAAGCGTCGAGAAAAATGTGTTCGCTCTACGCTCTGCCGTACGCTGTCACGCCGTAAGCGTTTCGTTTTTCCATTTTTGTGTTCGCAAAGTGGCTCTAGTGGTTTTTGTTTTCGTATCCGTGTATTGTGAATGGATTTATTGTAACCCGATTATGAAGGCGTGCGCTTCATAAAAGGTAAGTTGATCTATTTAGTCTCGGTTATTGAGTGTTCTTCGAGTTGGATGCGAATTAAAATCTAAGATTTCTCTTACAAATATGGTGAATTGAAACTACTGGTTGTCGTGAGCTAGTCGCCAGTAACTGGACTTTCGTAATCACTATTCCTTAAGCGTGAGTTGCATTCCTTAAAAGTAAACCGTAGTGCCATAAAAGCGCCACATTCAATCACTATTGGTATACGTGTACATTTTTTAACGTCTTCATAAACAATTATATGTATAATAATCGTCGATTTCAAATTCGAATCATGCGCCCCTGTCATTTCTCTTTCGACATAAAGGGCGAAGGAATAAATTTCTACTGATTACCCGTAATTCAAATGTCGATTTCTTTTATACAGCCGTACCTAATTGTCGCGGTTAGTCTTTAACGAAGTTTTTTGTTATTAAATCAAAGCGTGAAACTTAAGTTTTAACGCGTTAGAATATGCTTCACCTGTAACTACAGTTAATTTGCCCGTATATGTATGTTTCGCTAAATTTGATTATTTATTTAACGAACTTACTGTACTTTTCACATTATTTTATTACTCACCCGCTGCGCAGAACTGGTCTTCATAGCATGAGAAGGGTTAAGTATACAGTCCACCTCTCTGGTCAAGTGGCAGGTTCTTAACATCTTTGAGAATATTACGTAGAATGCTCAGAAACAACAGAATCAGCAACATGCGAAAAAAGTTATGTTACTTCATGTTTCCTGAAAAACCTTCATGTTTCTCATTTTTTTACGACGAAACCGATGTTGCTTCCTCTTCAAGATATTTACTTTCACTGTTAAAGCAAGTGATAATTAATTTCTAATACGCATATGATTTCGAATTATCCAGATGCATTGGATTCGAATCTAAACATTCTGATTCGAATCACGAAATCCATTCTGGGCTTGGCATATCGAGAAAATAGGGATTAAGTTCTTTTTTCCAGTTATTTTTTTAAAATGCTGGCAAAGGATTTTTTAATTATGTAGATGAGGAACTCGACACAAATGCTTACGGGATCCCAATAAAATGTTTAAGTAGCAAACGAGCATGCAGTCCACCTGATGGCAAGTTGCTGTGATTGTCACTGCCACCCATGGACATCTGTAATCAACCTCAAAGTTCAACCTGACTTTGGTCACAGAAACGTTGTCACTCCTAGGGACCAATTTAAAAACTTTTCGTGTATGTGTTCGCTTACCACAGCCTCCAAACCAGAGCACAGTTTCATTTAATACTGCTGGTATAAGGTGTAGCGATGGTCACCTGGCGTGATATTACGGAGGGTTCTACGACGTTTTCTTTTTTAGCATCCAGTAATCAACTTATCTCCCAGGGGAGAGATGGCCTAGAAAAGGCCTCTTCTCTTTCCAGTGAATGTTGCAGGACTAAGGAATGAAATCCAGGAAATGGATAGCAGCGTCTTCCTTCTAAGTTATTCATCCACTGTGATCGCCAACTTGCAGCCAAGCGTAGTGACTACGTGAAAACTTTTCATCTGTCTAGCCACGACCCGCGTGGCGCAGCGGTTACCATACCAGTTTGACACGCAGGAGGTGTCATGTCGGGCAGTCATCTAAATGATCAATTTAAATTTCTGTTTTGGTTCTGGATGTTTGTGTACTCATCTTGGACGTGTCTATAGCACCCAAAACAGGGTATCCTAGTGTGGAACTAGTGCAGAAAGCGTGTGTTTAAAAACAGTTGAGACTCAAGTCCAGCGATAAGCTTCTAAAGGCTGAAACCTATCTTGGATAAAATGTAAAATTTCCTGGACATTTGCTTCAGATTAATGTGAAACTACGCGTTACGTATCTCGTCAGTTTTTATAGACTGCCTAAGTGTATAAGACGCTTGGCAGTTTATTTATATAGCCAAGCCTATATGTTGTCACAGCTGAAAATCTAATTTACTCGTCTGTTGTATCCATAGAACAAAGACGACTAGAAATGTCATCCAAGAATTATAGCTAATTCGAAACGTGTGTCGCGCACCGTTTATACAACCATATCTTTATCTTATCTATATTGTACGATTTTTTTTTTGCAAATTCTGGATGGAAATTTTCGTGGTTCAACTGCATCGGTATCATTGCTATACACATATGTGTATAGCAATGATACCGATATTAGACATAAAGATTATTCTTCATGTCTAATATCTTGGTATTGTGTTTTGGTTTGTTCGCCGGGTATGGTCCGGAAGATCTTTCCAGCTTATTCGGCAGACAGAATACATCGGAGCCATTTCAAGTAGGACTGCCTTGCTGCCTGCTATGACCATTTAACATGCTATTTCTACTTTTTAGTGTTTAAGAATAAGAGTACATTTTAAAAGATAGGTGGTAAAACAATCGTTCGTCTGGGGAAGTACCACCGCCGCCCTCATAATCCGCCGTGAAGCAATTGTTGTGTTTCGG
>DWKL01000112.1:0-24670 GCA_018249415.1 Phareas burnsi | reverse complement strand
TTATAGGACGGTTGAAACGCTTCGTTTGAGGAGCCATAAACTTCAGCGTGTCTCACGAACTGTGATTATGTGTGTCTACTGGATGGAATCAATTTGCCGGTTGCACCTGCTGTAAAATGAACCTTACGTTCCTAATGTTACAAAATGGTTTGCTACAGCATATCCAACACAGTCGTACCATATATGTGTCAACATATAGATTGTTCAATAACATAATACCATGGTGCGATCGGCTCTGTAACTCTGTTTTTTGTCTTTTTTTATATTTTCGTTTTATGTTGTGGCAGTTAATTTCCAAATTTTATTTTATAATTTGTATTATGATTTTAGTTGCAGACCAAATAGCTTAAGCTCCGCTATAGATACAATATATGACTCAAAATAACTATGTTTTAAGTCCGTTATAGATTTAATATTCTTGTACTCTTTAATCTGTTCCGCAAAGTAGAGTCAATTAGGTTTATACGGTCTGTGAATTTTATATATTTTTTTATTTATACATAGTTCGATTTAAATATCACGAAGTAACATTCAAGATAAAGGTAGTTATTATTGACATATAAATTATAGTTATTTGGCTTTATGATTTGTTAGTATTTTTACTTACGAAGTAAGACTGACGTGTGCCATTTGATTGTGGAATGTCGTTAAAATTATGTGCGAACTTATATTTTTTTCATTGTATTCTCTTAATATCGCGACCCTCAATACGCTCAATATGTTTTGTTGTCTTATTTTATATTTAATGATATGACGTTTAAAAAAAAGATTAAAAAAACAACTGTGATAAACAAACCGTGAAACGAACAAGTATTTAATTTGCCATTGGCGATGGCGAATATGCGAGATGCCATAGACAAAAAGAATACATCGATTGGTCCGTTGAAATGATCTAGTCTGTCAAGAGTTGCTATATTTAAAAGAAATATATATAACTATTGAAGCGGAGTATGATGAAAAATATTAATAAGACTGTTTATTGTGCTACGTTTTTAAGTGTGTATGTTTTAATATATTGTAAGTATATATTCTATGTCGTATACCAAAATTTTAGTCTCAAAATTTGCACAAAACAAAAATCACAAAAAAGCGCGTTTATTTTTTTTGTTTTCTTTTAAAAATATTTTTTTTACGATGAACGTGCGTACTTGTGTGCGTGATTTATGTACGTATACGTGGTTCGATAAAAAGGTCCGCGAGGGATTCTTTTCAACATAATATAGCGTTAATACTAATATGTATGTTGTCCTATACGATAGGGCTATGTAACTACTCTAATAGTTTGACATACTTTATCTTTTTCCCTTTAAGGGTATTTTTAATCTGTGTTCTTACATGGCTATTAAAATATAAGGTTTTTGTGCTGTCTGCATGTGAACTTTTTGTACTGGGATGATTAATTATTATATTA
Organism: Phareas burnsi; assembly: GCA_018249415.1. Classification (NCBI taxonomy): domain Eukaryota; kingdom Metazoa; phylum Arthropoda; class Insecta; order Lepidoptera; family Hesperiidae; genus Phareas; species Phareas burnsi. The sequence goes on along the minus strand of DWKL01000112.1, from coordinate 23,259 downwards.
GTTTTTGTATCATAAATATTTTTATGTGCATGTTATTAAATTGCCGCATGTTAATGCAAGCTTCCAAGATAAAACGGGCTATGTCCTTTTTGCTAATAAATTTTACGTACATGGATGTATGTTTGTCGATATATCGTTGAGAGTGAGATCGTCACTTCTCGTATATAATTAGTATAAGTTCATTTAATTCATGAATAAAAATTTTATGTGCTTTTAATTTTTCGAAGACGCTTTAACAGTCATAAAGTAAATATAACTTTAACGTTATATCTGTTATGTTTATAGTCATGTTACATGTTCAATGTTATTTGTTGCTAAATGTAACATGTTACATAGCTAAGCTATTATCGTTACGACATAATAATAATATATTCAGTTGCGTAATTAACTCATTGTTATTAACTAGTGCATGTCATTAATGTTATATTTCTTATGGATAATATACAGGGTGTAAAAATTATTTACGATAACTGAAGCACCATTTGTGGCGTTCATTTCAATCGATTTATTTTTTTGACAATTTTAAAAAATGTTAAATATTTTTGGGTTTCCCTTACATGTTGGGCAGTATGTCTATTGTGGAAAACCTAAAAATAATGAATAATGCATACGTTCCGTAATTGAGTTTAAGTTATTTAGTAAGATAACCGAAAGTGATTTTATTAACATCCTGTATAATTTTATTGTTATATTGCATGTATAATTTTATTATCTGTTGTCTGTCATGCTTGCTGCAAAATTATTATTTTTACACTGCTTTTTAAACATTTTCACTTTGTGTTTGCTTGCAATAAACTTTTTAAGAAAATAAATCGTTGTTTATTTGTAGCTAGTGGTCCATGCTTTGTAATGAAATGTAATGTTTTTTTTAACGTAATACATTTACTGTAATAAAAACTTTTTAACTGAATACATTAATTGGATACAACTGTTAATTTAATATAACAACGTTATCAACACTCACTAACAATTTTTTGGTATATAATAATTTAATGTATGGGGCCATTGTATATAATGCCCGAGCAATACAGAAAAATCTATTTCGAATAAAAATAGTTTGATTTGGATTTTAATATTGGAGTTCGCGTTGCTTCTCGCTGTAAATATCTAAATAAGCAAATGAACAAACTCGTGTATTATTATTAATTTCATAGATGGTAGAACTATCGTTCGTCTGGGGAGGCCCTACCGCTGTTCTCATAATCCGCCGTGAAACTTCTTGTTTCGGTTGGAGGTGCGGTTGTCGGGTACACTTAGAGCAAGGCGACCATTTAGTCCTCGTCCACCATATCGTCAAATAGGACTTTAGTCCTGTTTGACGATATGGTGTCTATGGTTGTAGTGCCCACTCAACATCAGGTGGCCTGCACGCTCGTTTGCTACTCTTTTTACATAAAAATATGAATAATCATAATGCCTAACAGAAAAATGACTCAAAAGCTACATTATATTCGCGTTAATTAAAAATTATATGTGGTGATAATTATTTCTATATTTGTCTGGTTCAACTCCAACGATACTATCGCCACACCTTTCAACAGTGTTGAACGCTACTGTGTTCTGGTTCAAGGGTGCGTCAACGAAGATACAAGGCGTACCAGGTCAGTTTTTAGACCCAGAAAGGACTGGTTGTTTGTTTTGTCTTAAAAGTAGCAAACGAGCGTGCAGGTCACCTGATGTTAAGTGGTCACTGCAGCCCATAGACGCTTATTTACATGGACATGGACACCCATTTCATCTCGAACAGGATTAAAGTCCTATCTGAGGTCGTATGTAGATGCGTCACTATTTCTGAAGACTAAGATTAAGATGGTAGCTTTGTTTTTAAGTGTACCCGATAATCGCACCTCTACAACCGAAAGACAAATCACTTCACGGCGGATTGTGAGGGCGGGGATGGTACCACCCCGGTGCACCCAGCTATCTTCTTTGTGCGTTCATGGCATCCTTATCATAGCGAATCCTAATGTGTTGCGATGATTGTTGTAACTTTTTTACATACATTGTTTAATAGCTTACTTAATCCTATCGTTTTCCCGGGATAATGTGCGGACGCATGTTGAAATTTCACTCATATTTTCCTCTAACCTTCATAAATAATTATAAAAACAAAAAACAAAACAAGGATTTTTTTTCTTCCAGGAATCTCTGCCACCAGAACACGCGTTAGACAACAAGTTTATGTCCAACATGGAGGATCTGCTTTATGTTGAAGATGACGAAGAAGACCTAAAATAAGACTACTGTGAAAGAATAGTGCAAATGAGTGTATATAGAATATCGTAGGGACTTTACTATTATTCATCTTCTGGCCAGAAGCTGTGGAAGGCTATGCGTAGCGTGGCGAAGTCATTTTAAACTTTTATATTGCTCGAAAATCGAGTTTCCCAACGTGTATATATCGATATCACCCACTCTTTATTCTTCAAGTGACTGGACAATCAACGTATGCAATATTCATATTTTCGTGGGTAATTTTGTTCAGAAGCTATGGAAAACTGCCTGAACGACAAATTGACGATTTACTAAAATGTCTTGTAGCAATGTCGCTCAATTTCTGATATGTTCGGAAGATGCCTTCCACAAAATATGCGGTAAAAATACATCGAAATGGATTAGCTTTTGTGTTAAGCTGTATAATAGAACTAAACGGTTACGTATGATGTAAATTAAAATCGCTTCGCAGCGCTTTTGTTTCGTTGTTTTTAAAGACCTTTGTAGATTAAGTAAAAAAATTACAAATTTCTATGCAACCATGTAATGTGACTTTGTAGAAATTTGCAGTCTTATCTTATTAAAGCAACAATATTCTGAGAACATATTCTAAGTCCGGTATTCGAATTCAAGACATTTCCAATTCGAAATTATTTGTGCTTTAAAAATTAATTATCAATTGCTTAACGCAGGAATTTAAGACGATTTCTCTATAATTTTCTCAAAGTTGTGTTGAGTCTATTAAATTGTAATCGGTCAGTGATGGATAACGGTGTATTCTCAGAGATGGATCGTAGCCATCGTGGGTAATAGAGCGATAATGATAGAAGTCCTATCACTTATCAGAACTAACTACAGTTCTGATCAGTGGTAGAACTTCGTTCGTCCGGGGAGGTCCCACCGCCGCCCTCATATCTATCGTGAAGCAATTCGCGTGTTTCGGTTGGAGAGATGTGGTTGCCGGGTACACTTACAGCGAGGCGACCGTCCTATATTCAGAAATCTACACATCTACGTACGACCTCAAGTACAACTCCAGTTTTGTTCGAGATCAGATATGGGTGTCTGTGGGCTGCGGTGACCACTTACCATCAAGTGGCCTGCATGTTCGTATGCTACTCTTTAAACATAAAAAAAGAGTCTGTCAGAGAGTGTACCATAAAGTAGCTTAAAGTTGGTAGAACTATAGTTCTTCCGAGAAGATATTACCCCCGCCCTCATAATCCACCGTGAAGTAGTACTTGTGTGGAGAGGTGTAGTTGTTGGGGACGTAAAAAATAAGGCAACCTTTTCAGTCCTTAGAAGTAGTGACGCATCTACGTACGACCTCAGATGGGACTTCAGTCCTGTTTGAGATTAGAAGTAGATGTCCATGGGTTGCAGTGACCACTTAACATCAGGTGATCTGTACGCTCGTTTGTTACTCTTAAAATATAGTGAAATGGGACGTAAGGATTTTATATATAAAATCTTTTCTGTAATTATATCTTCTAAACTTGTAATTATGACTTCGTTCTTACACGTAAAATAAGTAAGTATTCGTATACAAGTTCGTATTCAACGTATCGTATTAATTTTCAGTTTGAAGTGCCGTAGATTTATCTCGCCGTGAATTTACGACCGACAGCGACCATCAACGCTGTCACGCTCTCACCACACCACAGCCAATTACTTGATTTAATGGTCGGTGTTACCATTACCACTAGCTATACCTCTACCGCTACCACTGTTATCAATTTAATGGTTTCGCAGAGGCTTTTTTTTTCACGTGTTAGAAATTCTTACCAGACAGGCATCCCGTACACCTGATGTTAAAAGATCGCTGCCGCCCATAGACACTAGAGGTTGATTTTTATGTGAGAAGAGGAGCAAACGAACGTACAGACCCGCACATGGTCAGTGTAGTCGACTATGGTCTAATCCTTCTCACTCTGAGAACGGGCCCATACCCAGCGATGAGACAGTAATAGGTTGACGATGAACCTATATTATTTATTTTACAATGAACGTTTCGGGGTTAATCTCAGCTTAAAGTATAATACATAGCACGCCCGTAGAGCATAGACGTGGTATATATAAATAACGGTGTCGTCACATTGATGCAGGTCGTGATATTAATGCTAACATTAACACTAAAATACATTCGGGTCGGCTCACCGCGAACGTGTCTGAACGGATCTATTGTGTAGGATGTAAATGTTACGCAACTCGCATTTTTAATTTTTGCAGAGATATTTCCGCTCGAGACGCCGCTCGCGTATTTGTTGGATTTTTTTCATGTGACAAGAGTAGCAAACGAGCTTGCATTTCACCTGATGGTCACTAGTGGTCACTGCAGCCAAGATAGACAAAAAAGGACCTTAAATATTAAAAAACATATAAACCTTTTTTTTTTCAATAAAAATATTATGTATAATAATAAAATAAATTGTGGTTGTCGGGTACATTTACAAGCGCGGCGGCCATCTTAGTTTTTAGGTATAATAACGCATCTACATAAGACCTCAGAAAGGACTGTAGTGTAGGAAGTTGTCTATGGGTTGAAAGGACCATTTAATATTGGATGGCTTGCACGCTTCTTTAATAGTCTTTCGCCATAAAAAAGAAACTTTACAAACATTTTTTTGATGTAAGTCAAAAATAAATGTAACAAATAATAGCAATTACGATTTTCTTTGTAGACTTAGATGGTAGTAGATTTTTTAAATCTTTTTTTGGAGTTTGGGTACTTAGTGTCCATGTCAATCCCATTACATCCTGTACATAATACTACACACTACACAATTTTGCAATGATTAATAAATCAGACTTCTATCTTTAAGAGATGCATTGATGAATGAGTAAACACATCTCGCTTGTTTAGAGTGGTGATTCCGACAAGATACTTTAATATGAATAAAAGGAAAAGTCGAAAATCTTTTTTATTTTAAATTCACGATAACTTTTCCGACACGAATTCCTTGTGTCATTCTATTTAGAAACCAAATATATTTTTCCTGTAGAGCTTCACTTCATTGCATTTTCCATTTTCTCACTTGCTGTTTTCTTTGTATAATGATTCATTTAATTTATTTACTTATCTCAGTTATTATTATTATTATACAATATATTACTATTTTTTTCTTACGTGAGTAATACTTGTGTTCGGGCTGGAGAGGTGTGATTGCCGGGTATACTTATAAGCGAGATGACCGTGTCAGTCCTCAGGAGTAATTACGCATCTACGTAAGACCCCAGGCGGAGCGTTAGTCCTGTTTGAGGTTAGATGTGGGATTCCATGGGCTGCAATGACATCTTAACATCAGGTGGCAAGCACGCTCGTTTGCTACTTTTAAAACTAATATATTTTCTATTGCAATTACCGTAAAATATAGATATATAGTATTGACTGGTATTTCATCTGGTACTTTCCAAGAACCGTTTGGATGTCGTCATCCAACACGTTGCCAGCTGCCACCATTTTGATGTATCGTTGGTTCCCGAGAAACGAGAAGGAAAATTCACAACCAACTCCCGTAGGTGTTGTAGACTGGGAGACTGCCATAAATGTTGATGAATATGTGACGATGAAGATCATCACCTATAATGGTTCTAATTAATATTAAACGAATGTATAGTAGTAATATAGGCGAGCAGCGATAGCCTAGTGGTAAGATTCTGTTCTCTAACAATGGTTCTGGGGGTTAAATCCCGCACGCGCCTCTGATGTTTCAAGCGTATTAGAAATTCATTATCGCTTGCTTCAATGGTGAAGGCAAAAAAACATCGTAAGGAAACCTATAGGCCTGAGAGTTCTCACTAAGGTTCTCGAAAGTCTGTGATGTCTATCAACCTGCACTTAGCCAGGACTGTAGTGCGTAACCTAACAACACATTTTCATTATAATATGACGATGTTGCATGTGAAATGAATGAATGTGATAATAATGACTGTGCCGTGATCATAATGTAAATTTATTTAATTTTAATTTTATTAAGCATGGCTCCAACCCTTTTTATATCCCACTACTGGGCGTGCGTCCCTTCCCACAACTGGGGAAGGCCTAGAACATTCTCCACCACGCTCCTCTAATGCCGATTAGTGGAGATTGAGGTGGTTTATTAAAGATATTACAAATTATTGTTAGTGTTACTTTTGTAAGTTTATAAGACCTCTATTTTTAGAGCTATATTAGTTTTGTTATTTGTTCATCTTGCATAATATGATTACCTATTTGAATGCTAGAACAGGCGCAGAACATGTCTTATAACTAATATTTGATTTTTAATTTATTTGGAATTCTAAAACCGGTTGGAATTCAAATCTTATCGAAGATCTCATATAAAAAAAAGTAGATGAACTATACTTGTTTACGATAACAGACATACAGATCGATTTACTATCCTACTAATACCAACCCATTCGCTATCCCAATGTTGGGCTCGAATCTGCTCTCACGATAAAAATGGTTCAGCCCGTATTTCGACACGCCAGCCAAGTGTGGAAGTCGGTCACACACCTTTGAGAACACTATAGAGGATCCTCAGGAATAGGTGCGTTCATCACAATGTTATATATCATCGTTAAAGCGGCTGATAATTAATTACTGAATCTCGCATAACACCGAAAAGTCGAAGATTCGACGACCCGCGTGTCGCTGCGTTTACCGTACTGGTCCGTCAAGCAGAGTATTCAGAGTTCGTTTCCCGGCCGAGCGCACATTTATATGATGAATTTAAATTTTAGGTGTGGGTCAGGGTGTTTGTGTACTCGTCCTTATATGTTGCAATGGCTTCCACGACATTGGGTATCTTAATGTGGGGTTATTAGTGTAGAAAGCGTTAAGGTCTGGGGCTTTTGACCTTGAAAAATCACACCAATAAACTACCTAGTTCTCTTTCTACACTCGTTACGAATACACTATAAACTCGAAATTGTAACGCAAAACGTCGTCGTTGTTCCTCGTTGTGAGAGATTGATTGTTCGAGTTTCGTGTATTTTCACCTGCGTGTAAATCCGCTCAATTTGCAGGAATCGCCCGCTAACTGTAACGTTTTCCGGTGCTGTCACCACCCGTGATGTTAGCCGTGCGGGCGTTACTAAGAGTCAATATGTGTATAACTTTATTACAGTGTTTTTCAAACTATGGGTCGCTACCCTCAGGGAGGGTCGCGCAGCCTTCCTCGAGGGGTCACGGGTAAAAGAAAAGACAATTATCTGTAAGTCCTACACTGTATTAAAAACACAATTTCTATAATACAAAAACTATTATCCAGTCTACGACTATACGTAGTCTTTAAAACCGCTGTAGTTTTAGGCTTGGCCTTAGGGGATCGCCAGAATTTTTGAACTTTCAAAGGGGTCGCGTATCCAAGAAGGTTGAAAAGCACTGCTTTATTAAATGTTTCAATGTGTGAGTATGTGTGTGTCAGGTAGATAAACTGGACAATATAATATGTGTAATGAATGCTATCGTGTAATTTTTGTTTATTTTTATATAATAACAAGCAAATGCAAACGAGCGTGCAGGTCGCCTATTGTTAAGTGGTCACTGCATCCCATCCTCAAATAGGACAGAAGATCTCTCATATCTACATCCGTTACTATTTCTGTTTAAGGTGATAGCCTAGCCTAGTAAGTGTACCCGGCAACTACACCTCTATAACTGAAATACAAGAATTTCTTCACGGCGGACTGTGAGAAAAATAATCATCTTAAACCATTACTATCCCATCCATCCCTATCCTGATGTTCACGGATTTCATCTGAGATTGAAAATGGTGGTCTATAATCCATAACACTGGCCATGTGTGGATTTGTAGGTTGCAAGAAAACTTTGTGAATTCCACAGGGAATCCTCACTCACAATTCCACAGGGACATGTGGGTTGTTTTACAATGTTTTCCTTCACCATTAAAGCAAGTAATAATTAATTTCTAACACAACTTCGAAGTGTCCGAGGTGAGAGTGGTATTCGAACACTGGACTTCCGGCGTGACCGGTTATCGTATCACTAGGCTATCGTACCTTTAGGCCAGTAATAAGATTCCGGCCTTTCGCGGCCGGCGAGACTGTGATTCGAATCCCACAGGCATCATTGATTTTTCGAAGTTATGTGTGTATCAAAAATTAATTGTCACTTAGTCATTGGTCTATCGGTCAGCGTTAACCGTCATTGGTTTTACGGTGAAGGAAAACATTGTGGGGAAACCTACACAGCTGAGAGTTTGCTGTAAAGTTCTCGAAGGTGTGTGATGCCTATTAATCCTCGCGCTTAGGCCATTGTCCAGCGTGGTGGACTATGATGTCCTAACCCTTAAATTCTGAGAGGGGACCCGTGTTCAGCATTCGAACACTAATGGGTTCATGATGATTATGTTGATGATGATGATCAATACTTGTTAAATAATATTCAAAATTATCAGTAAAGCAACTGTTCATTTGCGAAATGGTCGTGTAACGAAGCCACCTCATAAACTGGTCGCTGTGCTGTTATTCTCAAGTTCGTAATTAAGTTTAACGACTTTTAGCGAAATTGTATGCGGCGTCTCTGCTCTTGAGCGCGAAACGAAATATGCTAAAGTTTGTACTGTAAAACTATGCCGTTATTTTAATATTATGTATCTTTTAATAACCGCCATCTATTTGTGCCTTTTAGCGTCAATGCAAAGCTACTATGCTACCTTTCTCATGCTGAGAGGAGACCCGAGCCCAGCCATGGGACAGTAATGGGTTGATGACGATAATGATAATGATGATGACAATAATTATGATGATGATGACAATAATGATGATGATGATGACAATAATGATGATGATGATGATGATAATAATGATGTTAATGCTTCCATAATAACAAGAGTACCAATTGAAAGCTATCCCAGACGCGTAAGGGTAACAATCCGTTAGTAGTAAGATGTAACATATAAAGTAAGCTTGTCTAACCCTTTCCCTAGATTTCCGATTTAACTTTAAACATTTCCATTCATAATACAGCTTCGCAATTACAGTTGCTATGAGGCAGAAACGATTATAGCGGAAACAGTGATAGCCTGGTGGTATCAATTTTGACCTCTCTCACGGCAAGTCCGGAATTCAAATCCCTCAAATTATGTGTTTATTAGAAATGGATTATTTGTTACACCACACGAAATGGTGATGGAAAACGGAGCCACCACGCCTTAGAGTCACATAGTTCTCAAAGGTGTCTGGTTTGACGAACGTGGTGGAATATGGTCGAACCCATCTCATTCTAAGGGTAGAGCCGTGCCCAGCAGTGGAACAGTAATAGACCGAAACAGTCGCAGTATCAGCTACCATCGGACCACGACGAACTATAATCCTTATTTACAGTTTAGTAAGATATAATTTACAGCTATTTCTCGCATTTTCGTATGTGACGACATAACTCACGTTTCGACACTTAAGCGTTTGTAAAGGGCTTCACGTCGATAACGTTGTTGACGTACGTTACGTCCAATTGTAGTCGAACCCCCTTCAATACGTCAGAACGTCTTGGTTATGATCCATACCGCCCTATTAGGGTTGCCTTTAATTCAATCTTACGTACATTTATGATACCGTTTTAAAGTTGATTAGGGTTACCAGAAGAATCAGGACATTGTAGATTGACCTCTTATTATATTCAGTCTAATTAATAATTAATCAAACCAGTCAACAAATGTAAGATTTTTCGAATACAGAGTGTATAGTGATAATTATTTAGTCAACATGAAGAAAGTGATAGCTAAATAGCAAACGGTCTGTCTTATAGATTTCTATCTCTCTAGTTCTACTAACTGCACTTAGCAAATGATGTGGTGAACTATATATTATTTTGAAAGGATACTCAATATACGTGATGAATTGATAATGACGCTTATGTAATACGATAGCACATTAAAGATAGTAGAACTCTTAGCGGACCCTGGAGGCACCACCCTCCCACTTTCTGCGTTCTAGCAGCAGCATTAAAGGTTCCCGTGTTCTTTAAAGGGTGTGCTAAAAGCCAGACACTTACACGACTCCCACTTTAAGCTTCGGCGGTAGTACCTGTGGCCGGCCTCAGGTACCCCATTACCAGGTACCTATATCCCTTCACTTCTATTTGTGGTTGGTTACAGAAATGTAATCTACCTCATGGTAAGCCCATTGGTGACATGGGCTTACCATGAAGTGGATTACATCTTTGTTTGCTTCTTCCTTACCCTTTTTTGTCAGCTAGGAACGGATCTCTCCCATAATTAACGGACGTCTGTAACGTTCTCCACCATGCTGCTCCTATGCGTATTGGTGGAATACCGAGTTTGTGGTCAACCCGTTTGCCACTGATATGCTATAAAAAAGTACTTTTTCTTAAAAATAGGAATTTCCTTTACAAACCACAAATCTTGGTTATCCTACTTTTAAGTATATCATTGGACGATGCATGTGGGGAACGGAAGAGGCGCCGCCGGTCGTACGCATACTAAACTGAAAAGTCTATCTTAATCGACATCAAGCCACTTTTGGTCATATGTGCACGTATTATGAGCTGTTATGGCGTGACTCCACGTATGGAAGGTTTTAAAAATGCTCGTTTTTATTCCACAGACGAAAGGCGATTCTTTTTAGGAAGTGTACTGTCTACGTTTATGGCAGTTTTGCGTAGCGTCAGCATAAAAATTATTAGATTCTTTACAAGCTTTTTTACCTCGTCGAAGTTTTAACAGAAGTAGCAAATGACTATGTAATTCATATGTGGTAATAATATATGTTCCCCATGAATAAAATAGGGAACCTACTTGAGATTGATAACTATTAACTTAAGGAGTAAATTGGAACGGATCACATAATTAAGCAGTGATAGCATAGTGATTAAGATACCATCCTCTCACACTGGGAGGCCGGGATTCGAACCCACACACACCTCTGATTTTTCGAAGTTATGTGCGTATTAAAAATTAATTATCACTCGTTTTAACGGTGAAGGAAAATATGTTGAGAAAACCTACGCATCTGAGAGTTCTTTGTTAATTTTTCGAATGTTTGCGAAGTCTACCAATCCGCACTTGGCCAGCGTGGTGGACTATGGCCTAACCCTTCTCATTCTGAAAGGAAACCCGTGCCCAGCCGTGGGACATTAAGCGTATCTTATTACACCTCAATAGGTGGTAAAACTACAGTTCGTTTAAGGAGGTAAGTACCATCGCTGTCTCATAATCCTGTATGTAGAAATTCTTATGTTTTGGTTGGAGAGGTGCGGTTGTCAGGTACACTTAGAGCGAGGTGACCGTCTTAGTCCTCGGGAGTTCTACGTGTGTATGTACGACCTCAGATAGGACTTCAGTCCTGTTTAAGGTTAGATGTGGATGTTTTTGGGTTGCTATGGCCACTTAATATTGGGTGGTCTACACGCTTGCTTCCCTTCTTACATAAAAAAGGCATTCAGGCCGGAACACAGGAGTACAAACACTTACTATTAAGCGGATATGGATTTTGAGCCACGCCGCCGCCACCATAATATCTACTACCTATTATAATTATTTTGCTGTCTGTACGTGTATCTACGATAGAGAATAGGTATGTAGTGTTAGAATTCGGTAGAGTTCTTGACGGTTCAATTTTCCGCTCCGTTGATTCTTTTCCGTCTTTGATGTTATCACTAATTAGTTGAACAGTCTTAACCAAAATAACTATTGAATGCTTTTAACGCGGCTGTCTGTAAAAATTCATTTTAATTTGACACTTATTAGGATTATTTTCTACCTTTTTTATTTTTTTTTATGTGTTGTGTACAAACGAGCCAGGAATAGTAACGCATCTGCGTACGACCTCAGACAAACTTCAGTTTTGTTTGAGTTTACATCTAGGTGTCCATGGGCAGCAGTGACCACTTAACATCAAGTGGCCTGCACGTTCCTTGCTACTCTTTAAACATAAGAAATAAAGTGTAAATTATAACAAAGAAATATAAAAAGGCCACATAAAATAACCATAAAAAATAGTATCTCACGATATCCTCTTAAACATCGTTAGACAACCCTAAGGATGATTCAATCTGTATCAAATTCGAGGCAACAGACTTCCAAGTAAACGATGCGCGGCCTCATTCAATCACATTACATTTTTATAACTGCACGCACTTCATTAAACCTTATTTACATTTTGTTACGTTTTTATGGAATAACAAAGAAGTTTCAACTGGAACACGGATTTGTATGTAAACTGAAACAGACTAGGGGACGTATCGATCTTGTATATATGTAAATTGAATAGGTGGGAGAACTACATATTGGTGGTAGAACTATAGTTCGTCCTGAGTTTCCTCCACCATCCTTATAATCCACCGTGAAGCAATTCTTGTGTTTCCGTTGGAGAGGTATGGTTGTCGGGTACACTTACAAGATCATCTTAGGCTTTAGGAGTACAGCATCTACGTAAGACCTCAGATAGGATTTCAATTCTATTTGAAGTTAGTAGTGAGTGTCCATTGCTTGCAGCGAGTACGTATCATCAGGAAGCCTGGACGCTCGTTTGCTACTCTTCAAACATAAAAAAAAATCGAATCAGTCAGTGATCTATTCATTACCAAATTACAGAAATTGAATAGATTGAGTTTGTCGACTGCATTTGCCAGAGGTATCTCTTGAAATAATATTGTTCATAATCGAACTTCTTTAAATAATTTGTTTCGACGGTGGTTTTGAAGAATTTTGCAATACATATTCAAAAAGTTAAAAATAAATCCAATATTTATAAAATTATAATTATTAACAATTCGTCGTCATCCGACCACTGCAAGGACAAGGGTCAAAATGTAGTTACATGTAAATATTGAACAATAGTACTTTTTAAATTGAATTGGCGCAATGTTATTACAAGGGATGCCATGGTTTTTTTTTATAAATAATAACGTTTATTTGTCATTCAGGTAACTTTTATACAAATATGGCCGACGGATTTAACCTTACAAAACATAAAATGTTGAAAGATTGTATTTATAGCGTATTTTATTACCGATTTCATTACCTGCAACCAAAATTGGAAATGAATAAACATTTCTTGATATCCGTGCGGCGGCGGGCAGTTACGGCGTCGTAATTCGCGGATTTTCTCCATATTAACCTTATTTTTTCACACAAAGAACTCCAAAGATTTGTTGTATGTTATTTATGTGATGGCAGCAGCGAATGGTTTCGCTCTCGCGATGTCAAGTAAACAGTGCACCTCACAACCGACAACAACAACAACCGAATCGAATCAAAATATTTTTATTTAACTTAGATTCTGCCTTTGATGTCAAGAACCCACTGAACCCTTGCACAAAATTAAATTAAATCAAAATATTATTATTTACAGAATCCTTTATTAATATATTCGAAGAGTAGCAAACGAGCGCGCGGACCACCTAATGTGATAACCTCATACAAGACTAAAGTCTTATCTAAGGTTAAATGCAGATGCGTCGCTACTCTTCAGGACTACGATGGTCACCTCACTAGTAAGTGTGCCCGACAGCCACACCTCTTCGACCGAAAAACACAAATTGCTTCAGGCGCATAATGAGGCTGGCGTTTGTAACCCCCCCCCCCCCTCCCGGTCGAACTATAGTTCTAGGATCAATTAAAAATAGGCACATAAAGCGATATTAGTCCTAGGCAGTAACAGTGTTACATATGTATTCGTGGCAGGGACATACATATATGTAGATGGTACCACGTTGCCGTCCTTAACCTATAATGCCGTTACATACCAAAACCATTTTTGGAATTATAACCAAAAAAGGTCTAATTTTTACAAGTTAGCGCTACAAGAGTTTCTGTTATCAAAAAATAGACCTAATAGAGCACTTTCAATTGTGAAACTTTTAATTCACATTTGACTGATTACGAAAACCTTAAGATCTCAAAATTGGCCAGACGCTGGACAACGACATTTTAGCTTAAGGACGGGAGCACTGCACTTCGAACGCGAAAAAATTCTACCACATTTATAAATGTTTAACGTTTTTCTTGAATAAACATAATTGAAGTTTGAACGGCATAACTGTTTTTATTTGTGTTTTCCGTTTCGCCTGTAACGCGAGATCGCCGGTGGGTGGCGGCTAAGTGCTCCTTATTTTTACTTAATTTTTTGTTTGTTTGTTGGTCTGTTGCTTTTGTTTCTCGAACAGGAAGCGTGACCTCGATGTATAATTGCATTGAATCATTTTTAAATACCGAGAATACATTAAAAATGCGCTTTCTCGTCCTTTTTTAATTGAAAACATGCTTCCGTGTGCGGCGGTGTTCGTGTGATATTTCATGAAAGGTTTTTTGATTTTTATCCAAGAACCCAAAATATTTTCAGGGTAAAGAGTACGTTATGTCACTCGTTGTCAAGGATCGAGCCCGTATAGGCGAACAGACAAAAATTGTCGGTGATTACTATAGCCGGTATCCAATAAACAAGCCGGGTTTTATGTCTTCGTGTCATGCAAATGAGCTTATGAAATCGCATTTATATTGAAATTATACGGATGGGTGCCTCATTTTTAACCGAGTTCGAAAAATGAGGAGATTCTCAATTCGACCCAATTATTATTTACTTAACTACAATTTGTATACATAATGTAAATATTTTACGATTTACAATGCAATTTAATTTTTAATATTTAATTTGACAGTCTTACATGCCCCGTGTATTGTGCGGAAAGACCCGTATCCAGCAGTGGGACATTACAGACAACTGCTGCATATAGCTTTTCTAAAAAGGTGCAAAAAAGCTGTCATTCAACGTCGACGAACCATTGACTACTTATCTGGTGTCGGAAGTAGTCATAGGCGACCGTGACCGCTTTCCATCTGGCCCATTTGCCTTATGGTTAGATTTATTTACGAAAATAATTTATATTTTCTGACGATAAATTCCGTCACCGTTAAAACGATAAAATCAATATGTAATACGCCCATAATAATTGTAATGCCATTTCAAATTATCAGAATCACCGATTTGAACCTCGGACCTCCACAGTGGAAGGCTTTTACTTCATACCGCTACTCTTAATTTAAAAACGTTCAACGTTAACGAGTATGGTCTTTGGGTTAAATATAACTGACACAGTTGGGAAACTGAATACGAATTTTTAACCGTTAATTTGTGGAAAATCGATAAACCTTAATATTGGAGCGTGCAGAAGTTAAGATCAACCCGATATATTTTTTATGTCTTACACAAATTCGTGTGTTACAAAGATGAGTCTCGTTTCTCGGAAGGAGTTTATTGGTCGAAAATTAGGTTTAAACCCTGTTTTCGAACAGCACATTGATAATCTTTACCGTAGATTTACATTTTATCATTTACTTAACTTTATAATTAAATATTACCTATAAAAGTACAAAGAGTAATTAAGAGGGGCAGTGATAATTTTGTGGTTAAGATGCCGGCCGCTCACGCTGGGTGTCTGTTGTGCAAATCCCGCGCGCACCTCTAGTTTTCCGAAGTTATGTGCATATTACAAAACATCGTGAGGAAACCTACACATCTAAGAGTTCTCTGTTAAGTTCTCGAAGGTGTGTGTAGTCTACCAATCTGCACTTGGCTAGCGTGGTGGACTATGGCCTAACCCTTCTCATTCTGAGAGGAGACCCGTGCCCTGCAGAGGGACATTAACGGATTGATGATGATGATGATGATGAAGAGTAGAACGTTACATGGGGATAACGTCTCAATAAGATGCGCAGATTTGTTTAAAAAAAAAAACTTTTTGTATTTAAATGGTCGAGATTTACAGTTCCAAATTAAGACTTCATGGGTGTCATGGACAAAGAAAGAAATATGCACTAACACCCAGAGAAGTTTCGATATATATTTTTTATTTTGTACACTTTATTGAAAAACCTGCTTTACAAAGAACAGACTTAATGCCTTGAGACATTCTCTAGGTATCAAAAATCATAATATAGATTTTTGCTTAAGCACGAATCTGTGATAAACCTCAAACAGAATTGCGTTATTTCCAGTTGGTTAGATGATACTATGTCAATGGGTGCAGTGGTCATGCATGCTGATTGCACTTCACATGCATGCATGCTATGCATTATTATACTCATTTGTTACTTCGGTACAAAAAAAAAGCAATCATGAGAAATTGGCTAATTTTGAGTTGATTACATAATACTATATTCATGGTCTACACGGGCCATGCATGCTCATCGCATTGCCGCATCATTTGCGCATGAATTATGCTTTGATTGAATTATGAATTCGCTACTTTAGTACTAAAAAGAGCAGACTCGCGATCATTCATCAAACAATCACATCTGTCCAAGGCCCCGACATATCTCACGGTGATTTTCTAGGACGCACCTAACATCGTGAGTTTCCGTTGATTAACGATGTAACACATCACAACAGTGTTGTTACTACGTAAGCAGATTGTGAGCCAAAATATATTGCCGAGTCCATTGGTAATGTCATTATGCCGCAAATGAGCCCGAGCCTTGGGGCAGTGTTCGTGTACACGCGATAATTGAATTCCGATAATCCGATCGTTCTGAAATTGACATTTAACTGTTTGGTGAAATTGTCCGTTTTGTTTTGCTGCGGTTATTTTTGGATCATTGTGTTTTTTTTTTATTTATATGTCTATTTTTATGAGGCGTTTCTAATTTGTCTTTAGGGGTGTCAAGCCAAGAAAGGCAGTTTTAAGTTCTGTGTTCTAGTTTCAAGGATGTTGTAAGATAGACTATTAGAAGTTCATGGTCATTTTCTTTAACAATTAAGCGAAACATTATGAGAAAACAGCCTAAGGTTTCTCGGTAAATTAATGAAAGGCTTGTGAAAGATCTTCTGTACACCTTCCACTTACACTCCCTCCATAATTTACAATAGGTAGGTAGGTATAACATAACTCTTCTTATTACGATTTTGCGACCCGCGTGATGCGACTTTCTTCGTACCGATTTGACACGATGAGTGTTCTGGTTTCAATTCTCGGCTTAGCAGATATCTAAATGTAAAATTTAAATTTCTGGTCTGGGTCTGGTTGGTATTGATGACACGGGGAATCCTAGTATGGGGCTATGAATGTAAAAAGGGTTATAATTTTTTTATCATGCTTGTATCTCTAAATGAGTACATAAGCTCTGCATACTTCAAAAATAGAATTCTTTATATTTTTGCGAAAAACTGGACTGAATGCGTAAGCCCGAACACAGTTACAGGATCCGTAAACAAAGATCGATTATTGTATCGATTTCCAAACACACGTTTCACGGAATCACCTCCGATCGCGCACGGTTTAACGAAACACAAGCGGATGTAATTGCGATGCGGTGCGCGCGTCACGATCTACGCAGTGTTGTAAATATACCCTAACGTTTACAACAATAGGGTACTTTTGTTTATACTATACACGAACTGATAGGTGGTAGGACTATAGATCGTCCGGGAAGTACCACCGCAGCCGTCGTTGTCCGTTGTGAAGGTATTATGTGTTTCGGTTGGGGAACGGATGCCGGGCACACTTACAGCCAGGCGAACATCTTAGTCCTCGGGAGTGCGTCCAGGATGATGTTCCGGACTAACTATAGTTCTACCACTGGACTGAAGTTACCAAATAGAAGTTACGGTAACACGTTATCAACGTTATTCGTTAAACGTTATCGACGTTATCTGTTATAGGTTATCAGCGTTATTCGTTATACGTTATCGACGTGTGAAGTCAATGAATCACTTGAGTCGTGTGACACATGTTGTGCGAACGACCGCGCACGTGCGAACCTTATCACAGCTGACATTATTTGTTTACTTTACGCCAACTATGTAGGTATATTCGCCATGCATTCGCAGTCTATGAGATGTCGTTACGGTTCATTTTCGTTTGCCGTATCTACATCTTATATCACACCGTTCCAATTCAGTTCTCGCGAACCTTGTAGCTATTCGAGCGTCGCGCATACAAAGTCTGTAAGGTACGTTTTTGTCTGCATTGCTTTTGAATCAGCTGTTCTTTGACAAAGACTCTGGTTCTATAGTTTGTAGTAGTAGTGTAATTCTAAAGCTGTTTATGCCAAGGTAAGCGCTAGATTATCTAAATTTGTATTGTACAAAGGTAAGCGCATTCTATATGCGCTGACTATGCCAAATAGGTACACTAAGCGAGCATTTACAATATTGGCAATATCGTTAGCATTATGCCGTAATATTGGCATTGTTGCAATATTGCCAACACCTCACCCCGCCATATTAGTAGTAATTGTTATGCACTTGGTCGAATATCGTGAATGTAAAGACCTTTTATTGTTTCTCGATACGATCTCGTAACGAGGACGTTCAAAGATTAACCCGATTGGTTTGAGACTCGACTATTTTAACATACCAGCATGTGTGGAATTTAATCAATATTGAATAGAAATCCCGGACGAAATGTCGCCGATGTGATGTGGTTGATTTTGTCGCACGCTTTATATTAACTTTTGACTTATTGTACTTTTGAAAGTGGTTCGACTTGGCTCGAGTGGCTTATAACAGCTATGTTAAACGCACACTCTCTCTAACTCTCTTATCTCGCTCTTCTTAATTCTAAAACTCTCTTATCACACCCTTTTAACTGAAACAAACCGTATTCCAGTTTAATGAGTGTGATAAGGGAGAGATTCTAACATAAGATGTCCATGGGCGACAGTGACCACTTACCCTCTGGTGACCTGCATGGTTGATTGTTTTTTTATGTGTGAAGAGTAGCAAACGAGCGTGCAGGCTACCTGATGTTAAGTGATCATTGTCACTGCCAGCCCATGGACACCAACATCTAACGTCAAACAGGACTGAAGTCTTATCTGAGCTCATACGTAGGTGCGTCATTACTCCTGAGATATGGTCGCTTCGCTGTAAGTGTACCCGACAACCGCACCTCCGTCCGAAACGAGAATTGCTTCACGACGGATTATGAGGATAACTTCCCGGTCGAACCACTACCTATTAAAATTTACCTCCATGTTACTTCTGTTGAATTTTTACTTCTATGCTGTAAAATATTCAAATATAGAAATATATGAACGAAATATTATAGGTGTGTTATGGTCACCTTCATAATACGTTTGTCTGTTCACTCTTGACATGAACATCTCAAATTGCATCTACTAGGAATACATGCTAGCAGTGTATTCTACTATTCGGTGGTGACGATTAAAAGGAAAAATATGGAAATTGGAGTAACGAATTGCTTTTTCCGAAAACCGTGCCGAGTGCGTATCCAAAACGAAATCAAATAGACTCCTCGCCACGCCCCGTTTTTCGAAATGGTGACTCCCAATTCTCGCGACATCTCGGCGGCGCGTTCGCGGAATACCGCAAACATACATTACTCAAAATCCGAATCGTTTCACGTGAATTATGTTGCTCTTTAAACTTTTTTTTTTATCTCTAGTGACACGGATCGCGGTTGCCGGGAAACGTCTTAATTACGAAGCGTATCGTTACACGCTCGCAATGGGGGCGTCGCTAGAGTCGCCAGGTGTCCCGATTTTCCGGAGACATCGCGATCTTCGGTTGTTCATACACCCGTCTCGATTAATGATGAGTCCGATCGGTGTTGATTTTGATGGGAAGAGATTTGTCCCGATTTTTGTGAAAAGATAACAAAATTCGAGCGTGCACGACTAAATTGCGTAATTTGGCAACAAATCGACAGTGTACAGCTGATACATGATTTTGTGTATAGTTGATACACAAAATCATATCACTAGAATACTCACATACACAGAACATGAACACAAGCATCTTCATATCCAAATCATCATCATCATTGTTATTATTATATTCAACATTATCATCATCAATTCATTCTCCTGCTGAGCCCGGCTCTTCTTAAAATGACGAGGACTAGGCAACGGTCCATCACGTTGGACAACTTTACTGAAACTTTATAGAGTTCTCTCAGATGTGTAGTCTTGTGTGTCTTAAATAATTAAAGCTAATACGCACGTCATTTTGAAAAAATATAGGTGGGTGTTGGAGTCAAATTCCGGACCCTTCGCGTGGGTTGTCGAAATTTTACCACTACGCTATCACTGCGATATCTGAATTAATATCTGAATAATTTCATTAAATACTGTACTCAAAATATACATTACAGTAACATTCACAATTCCCCTTTTTTTTTAAACTGTCGAGATCTGTCGAAACTAAAATCTCGTTTTTTTTTTTAACCTGTCATCCCGATATGCACGTGTAAAGACCTGGCAACACTAGCCATAGCCCACATCTGTCCAATGATTACTGACACAACATTACGTGTTCATGTTACAAAAAAACACCCCGAACGATAATAGACCATATCGTCTATGAGTGCTATGTACATTACCACGCGATTCGCTTCGCTAAGACAGTTAGCTGTTTTTTATATTATCATCACTTTTCGCGTCAGCCTCTCCGTGAAGGTTATGCAGACTACTTTCGCGGTTTTCATTTTCTTGACCCGGTTTCTTTGTTAAAATAAACTTTTGCAACGGATGTATTAGCCCCTAGAGGTTTGGTAAATTACAGCCAGCATAACGGCCGCTGTTTGGGGAATTTCATCTGCGTCATTGTCTTCGGGTCCGTTTATATAGAAGCTGTTTTGTGACATCGTATGTGTAAACTACAATTATGAAGGTTGTGAAGTGGTGAAGCAATACTCGTGTTTCGGTAGAAGTGTTATTGCCCGGTACACTTACATTGAGGCGACCATCCTCAGAAGTGACTTCAGTTCTGTTTGGGGTTTAATGTGGTTGTCCATGCAGTGACCACTTAATATCAGATGGCCTGCACACCCGTTTGCTTCTAAGAAAAAAAAAAAATAGGTCGGTTACAATAAGCGCGAGGCTATGCGCTCTTCATTTTGTTTTATGTTTCATGTTACCATATCACTGCATATATATTAGAGTAACACATAAGATGGTAGCCGACTAAGGCGTCGGTTACCCGTACAGTCTATAAACGCACCCATAGGCTCGACTTTTGTTTATAAAAACGAAGACTGTTTGTAAACATTTGTCCCCGTAATAGAATTACGTTTATTGCTGGAAATTGACAGTCAAGGCGGCAATCGCATTCCGATTGGTTTATATTTATACATTTTGATTGGTTGTTACTCCGTTAGAATTTTTTTTAGATTTTCAAGGAGTAGCAATGGAGATTTAGTGTGACCTTACATTTCATTACGCATACCAGACTTTTAAATAGCAACTGTGGATTGTCCTTGTATTACAAGATAATTTTGTCTCGTGTACATCAATTAATATCCAATAGGATAGATCGTGTGATTCTTACCTATAGTCGGTTTATTGCTTCGCTCGAATAAGGACTAAGTTGGAAACGCCTTAAGCCTGTCTCACCACACGTTGCTTCACGTAATCGACAATGCACTGGCGGTATAAATTGTTTCACTTTGTAGTTGTGATCTGACCAATAACAAACAGACAATCCAAAAATAAACTCTACTACGAACTGTCATTCGGTCAATCATCGCTAGTAAAGCATTTGAAATTTATCGATAGAGTAAACGTATCGTGAAATCGTTTCAAACTTTTTTTTTTATTCTTCGTCATTCGTCATTCATCGTCTTCGTCATTCTGAAGTATAATAAAACAAATAGATTTTCTAACAGTCCCAGAAATTAACTCTACCTCATTTTAAACTTTGTTCCATCGCAGAAGTCACGCCTCTGCTGAGATTGAGAAGGGTTATACTATAGCACACCATGCTATCCAAGTGCGGATTGGTAGACTTTACACACCCTTCACAATCTGTTCCAACATCATTTAACAGTATAATTACTTCGTAGATAAATATAACATAATTTCGAAAAGTCTGAGGGGCGTGCGTGTGATTCGAACACTCGATCCCAAGCGTGAGAGACCGGAATCTTATCACTAAGCTATTTCTGCTTTCAATAGTTTACTTACTCCAATGTAAACTTAAAAGAGTATGAATAGTGGCAATTAACATTTTATATGCAATATTGTAATGCACCCATCGAGCTTTGTAAGTCCACAGCTGGACATAGGCTTCTCCCAGAAAGATTTTTTTCCATAGTTACCTCGTTTGGCTGAACACATTGTTTTCGGTACGAGACGTACTTTTTTCATTAATGAACCTAGCGTTAAGGCAGACGATACAACACGATATAAAATAGTCGCCTGGACATTTGCAACAGCATAGGAGTCGCCAGCATCACCTTTGAAGAGAGCGCCCCTTCAAAGACAGCTACGCTGGCGAATTTGCATCTTCTCTAAAGAGGCCCATGCCACAGCGTTTCAAGTATACCTCAAGAAGAAAGAAGTTAGCTCCACATCTTGCACGTACTGAGTAAATAAGAAAGCGCCAGCGGTACCATGGAAGCACGCCACAAGAGCGGCACATGTGGAAAACTTCGTAGGTAGATGCTTCTGCTCATCTTCTGCTTTTATCTCTTTAAGCTATCTACGAAAAGAGGGAGTGGCACTATTAAAGGCCGACACAGACTCCATAACCTATTAATGCTATTTCCTTATGTATGTTAATTTTCATTAGTCAAGATACATATAATAAATATTTACACACATAAAATCATTACTGCGAAGTCTGTTCATTAGTTTACTATGTGGTTAGTATCAGGAAGGAAAATTACTAACTGAGGAATCATGTTAGTAAATATTAATACAAATTCATAGAGTTTAAGAATATGTAGAATGCGCATCTTTCGCTAATAAAATGTGTCGCCAGCCTCTGAAGCAGAAACAAAACAAACGAACGTAGATCCCGATTAATATTAACGGGTCACTGCAGCCTATGGACACCCACATTTAACCTCAAACAGGACTGAAGTCATGTCCGTCTGAGATCGTACGTAGATGTGTCATGGCTTCTGAGGACTAAGGTGGCCGCCGCTCTTGTCAATTTACCTGACAACCACACCTCTCCAACCAAAACACAAGAATTGCTTCACGGCGGACTATGTGGGGGGCGGTGGTATATCCCCAGTTGAACTACAGTTCTACCATGCCGTTTCACTGTGTGTCCGGCAAAAACACCTTTCCAACCAAGACACAAGAACTGGTTCATGACGGATTACGAAGGCGG
>DWKL01000111.1:0-24696 GCA_018249415.1 Phareas burnsi | reverse complement strand
GCGACAACACACCACGCCCCCGAAATGCAGCAACGCTTGCTGAAAACCCACAAGGACCCAAAAGAGCGCCGACGAAAACATCACCAAGGGGTGGGAAGGGGATAAAATGGCTCCCAGGCGCACTACCGAAACACGACCAATCTCTATTATCGGTAGATTCCGGCCTGGGGTGGTAGCTAGCCAGGCAGGTCCCGCAGGGGAGACCTTACCACCAAGCAGCGGTCTATTGTGAGCCGGAAAGCGTACGGCGATCTGATGCCTGATGTTCGGCATTGCTGCTCTTTTAGCACCACCCAGGAGACACGTGTACGACAGCGAGGGTTAAATCCTACGGACGCGAGCAACATTGCCTGTCTCCCAATGCAAATTTAAATTCTATACCATAATGTAATATAAAATGTTACCTTGTTTATCTGTAATTGCGGGTACACGACCTTATTATTTGAAATGTTTTCTAATAATTGTTAAATTGTGCCTGTATATTCTGGGTCGATGAACCTAATAAATAAATAAATGAAATTCGCCGTAAAGTGACTAACGCTAGGTAATAGCCAGCACAATAGTACCTAGTTTGAATACTCTTGCCCAGTGCTACCTGCTGAATCTGTCCAAATTTATGAGGTATGAGGTACCAGACGAGTATGCGGTGAGTACGGATCACCTATCCACCCCTGTAGTTACGCCAATGAACCATGTATATAGATTATATAAGCCCGCGTCAAATGTCAACAAGAAGCTTTTTACGCAAAATCCTTGATCGCCAATCCTTGCGGTGACTTCCTCCTTATTGCCTTACAAACCACATTACACACAATACAATATCTCTATCGGTCTACTGTGCGACAGGTGTATATAGTCTGTGGTTGTTCATCAGATAACCGTAATCTCGGACAGCTTTACCCATAGATTTAATTTTTTTTCACTGCGTTCAGATCTATGGATCACCAGCACCCATAGACAAATAAAATAAATAATGAAAATTGTGCTGCGCGTTTATCCGAGCCAGTGTAGTTAACACATGAAAATCCGTATCCCGTAAAACAGGATAATCCAGTTCAGAACTAAAATATGGTCATCTTATTGTAAACTCAACTATTCCTTTACGGAAGCCATTAGCTTTTAAAAGTAAAACGAGAATAGTACTCTTCCGACGACGATTTCTCACTCTCTGTATTTATAGAAAGTAATGACGTTAGAAACGTTTTTTGTTTATTCATTCCCAAAACATGTAGAGCAGTGACTTTTAAAATTTTCAAATATAAGGTCGAGATTCAAGGTTGAATGAGTCTGAGGACGACGTGATTTGCAGTTAATGAATTAGCGCGCTAATATGAACCTTAACACTATACAAAGAAGCCTATTTTAAAGTGTACCGCAAATAAAACTACACTTTCTATCGCTATTATTTTTTCTTTCTTTTTCACAGCTGTTAAGAAATTTTAATCTGGGACGCTCAATTGTTTTTTTTATTTCGATTATATTTGAGGATTTGTAGCAAATTTAAGAGTTTAGGAATTAACAATCACTGTATATTTTTTTCCTTGATATTTTTATAATTATACGGTTCATAATATTTTGAAACTGTGACGTAGGCATATCATATAGGCATTTTGCAATTCTTAAAAAATACCACAAGTTTATTTTTGTGAATGCGCCCGCATACAGCTAGGTGCCTATTATTCAACAATTCAGAATATAAACCATAAGCACTTTGAAAGCCCTTAATTTTATTTAAAAATAATTAATTTAAGAGTCGATTCAATTGGTCTAATTTGGTATAATAATTTTACTTCACAATTAATTTACAAGGGTTGTGCCGTAATGTTAATGTATTTTAATTTTAAGTCTTCGTGTGACCTATGTACTTAGACCTGCATGGGAGCCATTCAAAGGGTATGAGGGCTATGATAGTTACGTCATGTTGATAAAATAAAAAAACAATTCTAATTTATAATAAACTGACAAATAAAGTATCGATAAGGCCTTGTTTCAAAATCTTTCAAAGTCAATCTATTACTAAAAATATTTATTTTTGTCTCGGCGAAATTGTACTTAAAAAAATATTACTTTATCATTAAAAAATGTAAGTCTAATTTTCCATAAATACCTCCATGTGTGTGTTTTGCCTACGGTTCCTATTTAGGACAGGAAAATATTTTTATTAATCAAACAAACTACTCAACAAATTCAGCTAAAAGAAGTATTTAGGTACTTAATTTGAAATTTGGGTCACACTAACATACGACATGTTTTTAAGTCTTAAAGTTACGTTCTATTCTCAAAATACAGAACTCTTGGAAATTACTCCGAGATCTAATCGATTTACTAATGAACCATTCGCAGTGATTTAGGCTGTACAATTATGACTCATGTCAAATCGATTAGACGCATATGCATGACCTAACGGAATTTATGGCTTCGTACCGAAAATGGCCCAATATGGATATGATTTCGGCCACTGAGGTAATTTTTTTTTAAATAGATAAATTGCACGAAAATAAACTCTATATTAAAAAAAAATACATAATTTTACAATTTTATATTGTAATATCATTATTTAATATCATAATTTAAAAAATCACTTGTTTATTATTTAATCGTGACTACATCAAACATAAGAAAAAAAGATTAAAATATTTCTGACATATTGTAGGGTGACGAACCGTCATGCATTTAATGGAATGAATTTAATTACTAAAATAAAATTAAATAGATAGTTAATTGAACGAATTACGCAGCTACTAGAGCAATTAATTTGCACTTTGTAAAAAAAAGCAATCGTAAATACATGTGAACTTTAAAAACTACTATGTATTTAACCAAAAACTTTCGTTCTCTATTTGACCAAAAAGTTTCGTTCTGGGTACTGTGCCATAAGCTAGCATATTGGATAGCATATTAATTTGTATTTTTTTAAATTACGAATGACTATTTTTATCTACATTTGTTCATTTTTAAATAAATAATAATTAATTAATGTAATTTGACGATTTTTTTTCGATTTATATGATCAATATGATTACAAAGTTATTTTACTAAAATGAGAAATCTTTTTAATTTGTATATTCTATACCCTGATATAATCTGTGCACTTAAAAGTTGAGCACAATGTTAAACTTTTCTACCGGATTCGTTAGGTGCCGTGTGAACGCTGAGCGCGGGTCATCGCACCACACAGATATTGTATCTGTATCTGGCTGAACAAAGAAGTATTGTGTACCACATGTTCCGATATGAATGAGAAAGCACTTCCGGGATTGTTTTTTTCGAATGCCACGAGAATGTGTATATAAGCATAGCGCTTAGGTTATGGCCTTGTAGCACAGACGAAGTAACAAATTAGACTCCGATTTTTTTTTAAATATCAGGCTGGTGGACTCGTCGATGTATACAGGGGCATAAGCGAGGAAGGGGGTGTGGGATCTATTTGACTGATAGTACCTGAAAGCCTTGCATCAGGAACCTATTTATTTACCTGGTGTCTGTTATCGACGATGTTGTGATTAACTGTGCATTCAGGCAATTTTGCACCAGATTACAACAAAAACAACATTCTGATATTAGCTCTATTGCTCGGTCAAAGGACAACAAATAAGTCAGTGTTACTCATTTTCGTTTTAGTGCTCATTAAGTCTTACTTTGAAATGTGCACCCGTCTTTTGTTTATTGAAGAATAATTTAAAATACAAAATTGATTTAGGTTTTGTGTAGGCATTTAACAACACACAAAAACGATTTTTTAGTGACTGACCTCTACAATTACCTTATTAGTTATGACCTTTAGTGACTAACAATTATCTTAGTGGGTTAAAATTTGATTTGGCAGCCACCCAAATGCTTGAAGATCGAGGTTAACACATAATCTAATTTTAACTCCCCTACTCGGTCTTAAAAGGAATTATTTCTACTCCATTGACTGTTCATGTAAGGAAATACTTAAAACTTATATGTACTCTGGAGTTTTGAAAAGAAAACATAAAGATGGTTTTGAAGATGGTAGAACTTTTCATAGTTCGACCCCGGAGGCTTCACGATCACACCTATTTATACCGGTACTGATATACCGTTAAACACTTCTGTATAATTGTTTGTAGGGTTAGGGTTAGTGTAGGGTAGGGCAGGGTAAGGTAGGATAGGGTAGGTAGGGTGGGGTGGGGTAGGGTAATGTATTTTAACGGAAAGACACTTACACAAGGCGATTCTATTTAATCCCCAGAGGTATGCATTTATGGCCAACTTCGAGTATAATTTTAATCATATTTGAGGTTAATTACAAATGTCATAGGCGGCAGTGACCATTACCATCAAAACTTCATGCCAGTTCTATGTGCTCCTTTCTCGATTTCTACTTCTCTTATAAAGATGTAGTTCCTTCGCAGTTACGTCCCTGTGCTCGGTTTTTCATAACCCTACATATTTTAAGGGTTCTATTAGTCTCATTCCCTAGAAAGTACTTCATCTGCGTGCAAGTCCCATCTAAATCGATTCAGTAGTTTTTAGGATACACTCATACACAAACAAACATTTTGAAAATTATTTTGTGGTTTTATTAATGTAAAAATAAGCATATGTACTTAAGAAACAGTGAATATTTTGAAATTACAAGCAAACACATTTTTATTTAATATTCATGCATTTGTCAGCCATTACAATTCCTTCCATCCCCCCACTACTCTCCTCCCAATATATAATAAATAATAAATAAAATACATCATAAAATAAAATACATATAAGTAATCAAAATTTAAGACATGTCTATATTTTCACATTTACAGATTTAAAATAATTACAGATACTGATATTACACACCTTAATAGTAAAATCTAAGCCATTACAATATATTTACAATCGTGTAAGTCGCCATTTGTAATACAATATTGAAATAAATTATTTTCACT
Organism: Phareas burnsi; assembly: GCA_018249415.1. Lineage (NCBI taxonomy): Eukaryota > Metazoa > Arthropoda > Insecta > Lepidoptera > Hesperiidae > Phareas > Phareas burnsi. The sequence continues at coordinate 19,798 of DWKL01000111.1, read as the reverse complement.
TTTATTTGTTTTCATTTCAGAAATGGAGACATTAAAAAGTGGCAATTTAGTATGAGATTTTTAGACGGACTACGTGAATACTCATCATAAAGTAATAAATAATTAAATTACCAATTCCACCTCTCATAACCTAACACTGGTTTCCTTACTATGCATTACTCACTCCAATGCTCTTACAGAGTGCAAACAAGAGCACTTTGTGTTCACAAGCAGGATAATGTTCATAAAAATAAGATCAAAATGACATCGCATGACTCAGTGGTGCCACGTTTGCTTTGTCTAAACATGGCGCTCGGCGCGTGCTTCAAATAGTATGGTAAAAATAACCCGAACACCCAGTTCAATACCCAGTAATCTCCTTAAACTTACATTAAGGGAGTAAGTGAACGAATTTTGTTATTTTAGTGCTTCGTATGACAGGCCGCTGGCTTTACTTGGTACTTGAAGACAATACGTGCGCCATGTCCACGGTCTATTTCCAAAAGACGGGTGAGGAATTTTTTGTAGTGCAATAATACATGATACATTATAATATTTGCTTGCGAAGTACGTTGTAGTTAATAGTTGAAGTGGGATGACCCGGGTGACACTACGATCACCAGATACTCAGAAGGTTCTGGGTTCGATTCCCAAACACTTTTGAAAATATGGAATTTTTGTTTACACGTTATTTTGCGCTACTGCGCTATTTGTATCTTTCTTCTTATTTACTTCGAATTTTAATCGCCATTTTCCAACTCCCCCCTATCCACATCTGAACTGCAATGCAACAAAGTAAGACAAGAAAAAACCTAACAAATCAATTTAGCCTTTCTTTAAAGTAACTTCACCGTACATTTAACACATGGTATGCTGTCAAATTATATAACATGATCGAAGTGATACTGTGGCCGCGACCGGCTGACCCTGTTTTCTCTCTGTAAGGTCGACGGCTAGGGTCCGAGGACAGGACTGCATTGTGATGCAATCGAAAGCTTTCGTTACCAACTGGTCTGATATTTATAGCGTACACTGTTACGATTGTATCTGATATGGTAGGCTTTCGCGTGACAGGCGGAATGGTCTCAGCCGCGTTTTTGCCTCACTGCGACAGAACAGATGTTTTCAAGTATATATCATCATCATCATCGTCATCGTCGTCACCATCGAATCATTCGTATCCCACTGCAGGGCACGAGTCTTCTCTCAGATTGAGAAGGAGTGGGCCATAGTCTACCACGCTGGCCAAATTTTATCTTGGTGGCGTGAGTGATAGATACTATGTACATTAGAATTTCAAAATGGCTAATTAGTTCGTGTTTTTGCAGTCGGGTTTTTTATTATGCTTAAAGTGTAACGTGAATGAAAATGAGCGTGCAGCCATATGATGTTAAGTGGTCACTGCAGCCTACTGACACCCACATCTGACCTCGAACAAAACTGAAGTTCTACCTGAAGTCGAATGTAGATGTGCCACTACTCCTGATGACCAAGGTACTTGCCTCGCAGTAAGTATGCCCGGCAACCGCACCTCTCCAACCGAAACACAAAAACTGCTTCACGACGGATTATGAGAGCGGCGGTGGTACTCTTTTGTTTGTAATTTAATTTATCTTGTTACGAATTGTATTGGCAATAAATCAGCATGAAAATCATATGATGTCCATCGACCCTGAATAGGAGACTAATCTGATGTCGGTTAGAAGTGTATTTCTACTTCTGAGATATAAGTTCAATTATAAAGTGATAGCTTGGTGGTAAGTTTTCAACCTTTCACGTTGAAGTTCAGGGTTCACATCTCAGATTAAACCCAAAATTTTTCGAATTTATATGAGTGTCAGTAATTAATTATCACTTGCTTTGATGGTGAAGGAAAACATCGTGAAGAAAGCCTGAGAGGTTTTGTAAAGATTTCAAATGTGTGTGAAGACTATTAATCCGCACTTGGCTAGCGTGGAGGATTATGGCCTAACCTTTTTTATACTAAGAGCACGGCTCGCGTGCCTCATAGTGAGTGTCATAGCAATATAATATTTTAGGGCCTAACCCTCCTCATTCTGAGAGGAGACCCTCTCCCTGGAATAAGACATTAATGGGTAAATGATGATGATGGTGATAAATAAATATTTGCGAATGCTATAAGGATAAGACACATCCTAAATTATAAGCAGGGTCAACATAATTCATAAACATACTCAAATGCCTATACGTGTAAATTCACCAATTACTTCATTATGAAGCCATTCAATTTGCTTAAAAGTGTAATAAACCTACATATAATTATTAAATTATTATTTCATTCCACAATACAAGTGTTCCGCAGCTGTTAATATTTATGTGTTTATTTTGCAACTTATGTCCATAAAATTTGCATAACTACTTAATGCATATTAACTTGTAGAGAACATTATGAAAATTTGTGGGCGTTTAGAAAAGATGTGGCTTATAGCTAAGTGAAGATTTTGATGAAAATATATAAATAGGAAATTCGAAGAATCAAAATACTGAAATATTTACTTGTGTCTCTCTCCTGTTTAACCGACAATATACATATATATATACGAATATTATTATAACTTCGGATCAATCGTAACGTATGTGGGAGCGGGTCGTCGCCCCCGTAGATTTCGACTTGTGAACCCCGGCCCGACTGACTGGTATGACCATAAACACTGGTGTCTATAAAAATAACGAGGTGTCTAGTCTGGGTGCGACTTGTGCATTGAAACATCAAGAATTCCTTTCCATTTTTAACCGACTCCCCTTCGGAGAGGAGGTTTTCCAATCATCGCGTTATGTGCACTCATAATCTTTAAGCTTATGGTTATTTGTACAAATGGAAACAAGTTAAGTTTCGGACAGAAAGAGTTAATGTGACCGATTACTGCAATAATATCCTTTCCGAAAGACGCCTACTTCATTGGGCATAGGAGCTAATGGTTTTTTGCTTAATGCCGAAAGAAAACGGGTCTCCTCCCAATAACTGGGTCTCCAGTTATATTGCAGAAATAGAGCGTAGGTAGGTGTGGCGATGGTACCTCCGGAGACACTAAGGGTTGTACTGCCGTCCCTATTTCTGTCGTAGGGTATCATAGAGTCTAATACTTCAATAAATGTAATAGATAACAGAGAATGATTTTTTTTGCAATGTTATAGGCGGTTCGCGCCAAGACAAATATGAATATCATTAAACATTTTATTTGGGTTCTATAAGGAAGTCTATTACTGAGCCTAAACCGTTTGTCTATTTTGCCTAAAGAAGTTCGACCTAAAAAAGGGAATTCCATAAAAGCCGAAGCCTATGGTCACCCTACCGACAGTAACAAGTTCGTACCAGTATTTGAAGATCGCTCATAAACTTACCCGAAATACATATGTTATGATGTAACATAACTGTATCCGTGGTGTTTGAGCGACACCTTTATGTTTCTTACAATGAAGGAAAACGTTGCCAGGCAACATAAAAATATAATTCTCCACGGATAGTGCTTTCAAAGGTATGTAAAGTATACAAACGCTCTTGGCTTGGCTTGCGCGATAGACTATCGTTAAAATATCAATTTTTTCGAAGTAATCCGTGCCAAGCTATGGGTTAATTAATCGTTTTGAGTTGATGGTTATTATTATTGACTATCACTGTGAGCAGTGATCGCCTAGTCATAAGATTTCTGCCTCTCGCGGTGGCATTCCGCGATTCGAATCCCGCACTCGTTTCCGATTTTTGGAAGTTATGTTTACGTTTAAGAAATGTATCATCACTTGCTTTAACATTAAAAGGAAACCCTGTGAAGCAACCTGTACTTCTGAGAATTCTTTGTGAAAATCTCAAAGGTGTGTGAAGTCAAGCAATCCGCACTTAGCTAGTGTGTTTTGTGCATGTGTGCAACGAATATGAATAATTTGCATGTAAATGAATTATCCAATAATTATGACAATTATTGATATAATTTACATGCTTTCGACAACTTATTTATAATTAAAAAATAAATGGCTGTATATACGTGAGATTCTGGTCTCTATAAAATATTTACGCGTAGCATTTGATGAGCGTAATTGACAGTATATAATATGTCAATCAAATAGTTATGTCAATTATAGGACTGTCATTTTTTATTGTTAATGAATTGAATTGAAAATGAATAATCAGATAAGAGTTTCCCATACACACAAAAATCTCCAAAAGAGTGAGAAATCGTTGTTGAAAACGAGTGTTCATTGGTGATTTTATTAGGGTGATTACCGATAAAAAAAAATGTTTTAAAAAAGCGATATGCGCTATTCAGGTAATTCCTAATTAATCTAAAAAAGCTACTCTATGGTCAAATGTTGACTCTTACCTATTCTAAAAATGTCGATAATGAAATAAAGAATAAATGATGATTCTACGCGATTGTACAGAATCGTGATAAGATAATTATGTCGCTAACAGGTAAATTGATTACATGTCTCATTATCAGTTAATGGCTGAATCCTTTATTCCCGTAATCCTATCTGATTGATAAGAATTATTGTTTTCAGTAAACAAACCGTCATGATGTTAGTAAAGGAAAATAATATCGAGGAAAAGACAATTTGCACAGGAAATTTATGTTGAAATTGTCATTCTTGAAGCGATGTAAACATTTTTAAGCATAGACCGGTCAAAAAAAAAGAAAATAATTACATTTTTTTATCTGTTTTTCTTTTTTCTTTGTTGTCATACCGAATAAATTATATTTCATTTTTCTTTAAAAAAGTAGGCTCGACAAAATGAGACAGTAGTTCAAAAAATTATTTGAAAAAACAACTGTGTCACACCAACAGACCGAGAGAATGAAATTATAAGGGTTTAGTTTTGTCATTTACCAAAGTAACTCTAAAAAAATCAGACCAAATAATAATAAATTACCTAACGAATATAATAACTGGAACATATTGTCACTAATTCATGATAGTAAAACACTATACTGTGCTTGAAAATAGGTATTTATCATCAATATCGCGTTGACGGTAAAGATAACATCAAGAGGAAACCTACAGAGCTGAGAGTTTTTTGTAAAGTTCTCGAAGGTGTGTGAAGTCTAACAATCTGCACTTAACCAGCATAGTAGACTATGGCCTAATCCTTCTCATTCTGAGCGGAGACCCATGGCCAGCAGTGGGACAGTAACGAATTAGTGATAATGACATGACAACATGACAAAGATTTATGGATTATAAAAAATCCCATCTTAATGACAAAGAAATTCGCTGAGATGTTCGCACAAATATGTAATAGTTAATGTTTCTTATAATTTCATTACGTTATATTTTTACCAAAATAAATATTATGTTAGAGTTACACAAAAAACGTCTCAGATAGTTATATTATATTTTATCAGAATTAATTATATTGCGAGACATTTTAGTTTTTCGTAAAATTAAAAGGCGAGTTCGCGTTTAGACGGTCATGAGAACTATTCAGATTATACTGTTACAACAATTAACTCTGATTAAGGTACGTGTCTTGTGCTCGTATTTATAAAGAAGTAAAAGTTAATACTTAAGTAAAGATCACTACTTAAGGAACCATTTTTATTTTATAGTTAAGTAATTGCTTCAAGTTAGCGCTGTCAAAAGTTAGAAACTCCACCCAAGCAATCAGTAAAATCAATGACGACTTTATCAAGCAACAGTCACACTTTATCAACAAAAAAAGCAACAAGTAATTACTTTATAAATGCGGGTGTATTAGTGTCAAAGTTTGTCAGTCCAGCTGCTGAATGTAGCTTGACTTCATGACAGTATTTCTTTAATTTACTCAAATTTATAAAACCTGAAAATTAAGTATAACCGCCCACTAAACACTGAGGATAGTACGGGACTTTATGCTTGCGCATTTTATTATAATACTTCAATTCATATTGTGGTATAATGCGCTATTATAGCTAGTCACCGGGATATGTTGATCTCCTGAGAACAAGCCCGGGTAAAGAGGGAACCGTCGAGGCCCGAATTTCCTCTCACCCCCTCCCCCCTCTTAAGTGGGGCATTAATGTTGTAGGATATGAGAAGGCAAGGCAGGACGTTTCTCTTTCGATTCGAATTAAGTATCGATAATCACAATTGACAAGACTTTTACACAAAATGAGATGATTTTACTATTCATCGCATCTCGTCGCTAAATATACAAACATATTAATTAGCTTTGAGTACACCTAGCAACTTTTTATTTGCGTGATCCATGCAAATCTTTATCTATACTTATATATACGAACATAGAGTAAAATTTTATCGATATTTGTTTAGTGGTATAGGCGTGAAACGGTTACAAACAGAGTATTTTTTGCATTTATAATATTAATAGGGATAAAATACAGTATTGTAAATACGTCGTCGTGCATCGTAAATAAGTTTTAGGTTTGCTTTATTTAAAAACTAGCTGACATTTACTCAGTGCTCCATATTTTTAACCGATTTCCCAAAGGAAACGAGGTTATCAATGCGCGATAATACACGATAATAAATTTAATATGCTACACGACAATCGCTGTTAATATGGCCAGGGTTTTAGTTAATTTATAATTCAAGCGGTGACGTAAGGAAGTAACAATAGGAAAGCCGTTTGAAATCATAATAAACAAACAATGCCGTTAGCTAATCTCCATCATCAGCTCATTACTGTTCCACTCTCTCGTTGTTGGGTACGAATAGGTCAATATGAGAAAATTTCGGGAACTTTATGGAGAACTCTCAGAATTCTCAAGATGAACATTTCCTCACGATGCTTTATTTATTTATTCATTAAGTCCACTAAACACAATACAATTAAATAACGAAAAAAATGCTATAACTATACGCCCTTCTTGAATGAATATAACCTACAAAAATAAAATACATTTTTTTTTCGCCGACAAATAAAGTCATCAATAAACTCTTCATTTTAAAATCATATAAATTTATAAATCTCAGATAATTAAATGCGAAAAGTTATATAAACATTTGTTAACAATTTCACGCGTGCAGTCACACAAGTTAATTAAAATTATGTAACAAGAAAGTGTACGCATTCATAAATTACTCATACATATTACTACCTTAATAGTACTAATTAGCCTAGTTTCAATGGGAAATTCTAAAATGCAACAGATAAAATATAGGTACTCACATAGATAAAACTTTAGACAAAAATTGGTCAAAATTCTAAATAAAACAGTTTAGCGGAAATTATGTAGATACTACATATAATATTTCTCACAATAACAATTAATATTTACAAATCGCTTTGAACTTGAAAAAGTGTGGCTGTCGAATTATGATGTATAGAGTTATAAGTACTCGACTTATTATATTTTTAAAACACTAAAACCAATTATAGGCATAGGCCATAAAACAGACTGAAATAAAAAAAAAAATAATTCTTCTAATATTCAAATCGACTTTCTAAACTTATGTAATATTTATACTCACAGATTTATTTTATCTCAATTTCATTCGTATTTAAACGCGTTTGCATTTATGAATAGCCAGTTTAATTACTGTTGGCGGCAACCCAGTAATTATCATAGACAATGTTTCATTTCATTAAAAATATCTCGCTGTGTGAACACATCTCCGTCGCACGAAGAATGCAAGTAAAAGAAAAGCAGAACGCGAATAAAGCGGTTTCACTTTACTAAATTGTCTTGAAAAAATAATACGACGCGTTTAATATTCCTATACTTTTAACATTTTAAATTTAATTTATAATTTATATTTTGTTTATCATATTTATTTTTTAGAGGAGGCCCGTGCCTAACGGAAGGACAGTAATGGATTGATGATGATCATGATTATTTAAAAATAATTGGCCACTTTTTGTTTGATAGGCCTACTCCCTGGATTTTCTAAGCTTCTGATTCGTAATTAAACGAGCTTCCGCTCAGTAGATTCCCAATCAAGGACCATCCCAATAAAGCGATTAACGTCCAAGGAACTGCAAAGTAAGGAACATCCTGTTGGATATCCTTGCGATACTACCTCCTACACTTGCCCGAAATTCTAGGCACCGACCCCTCGTCTGGGGAGGGCACGGATCACCCAGCCACCCCCCATTTACGCCAATGCAGGCCACCTGACGGAAAATGGTCAGCGACGCCTATGAATATCAGATGAAAATTTATTGAGTTGCGTTAGGTAACGTTGCAGTTAATCTAAATTTACGTACCCAATAATCTATATAATTTATTTAGGTACACATATTAAATTATTTAATAACCTACGAATAATATATGTGTTCAAAATAATCCAGGCAACGAATCTTTATTAATTGATCATAAACATAATATAGTTTTACCTGTAAACAAAAAGTGAGAAACGTACGTTTTTCTTTACAAATGTAATGTTTATTTTATTTTGCCATTATATTACATTTATTTTGAACTTCATTAAAATTAAAAAAAAAATGATTTGCTCATATTAGACATTACATAAATAATAAGGTTTTAAAAATATGACTGCCTGAGCACGATTGACCATCAGTGATAAAATTGATTTTGTATTTTTTTTTTCGGTAAAAACACGTTCCGTTATAAGTCATAATGTTGACTAAAAAGACCTTCATTTTAAGAATGACCATTTTATTCGGATGCTATTTACGTAAACAATTTTAGGTATTAGTTATTTATTTCTACGGGAAAGTTAAATCTGTATTTACTAAACGTAACAAAAGAGAATGTAATAAATTACGTGACTTAATCGTTATACTGTTGAAATATATTTATATTATTTCATCCTGGAAAATTTATTGGGAATTAATACCCAAAATAATATATCGATTTATATACATACTTATTAAAGTAGTAATCTCGAGAATATTGATTCTAATATCTCATAATCAGATAGTTTATAATTTGAAGTCAACTTACATATGTAAAAATAAAGGTTGAATCCCACTCCCGAATCCCATGAATGGAATTTTGAATGTATTCAATACAAATTCTCCCACTAACTAAACCAATCGTATTAGCCGTACAGGGACTATGAGCCGCGCCTCCATCCACTACATCTGTGAAAATGCACCCAGACATATAGGACATCTCTTCAGTGCAGGACACCCCTCTACTATACACAACCTTATACGTATAGGCTGCGTGACTAACAATTTGTGTTCGCCATCATGTAAAAGACGATAAAATTGTTTTTTTACTCTGCGTTTATTTCCCGTAAAAAAGAGCAATTTTATTTTTACACTGTTGAAGATATTGGGGTGTAATCATTTCATGAATAAACACAACATAAAATATTGATTTTTATGTACATAAAAACCACACCATTTAACAATAATAAAATCAATAAACGAAATAGGTGCGTAAAGAATTAGATTGGCTTCATTCGTGATCTTTCAATTAAACGTGTAATTAAGCGTATGCCATTTTAAAACTATTGAATCTGTTCTTGTAAAAATCACCAAGATTTTCCGATTACACATCAATATAATACGATGTCTGTATATTTTACTTTGTATTATATAATTATCCAAAACCAATATAGGTAATGCTCATACAAATTCCAATCGGATAATCGCTTTTACAATTGAATTTAATTAGATAAAATGGTAAAAAAAAATATTTCCTCTCATAAAGAAAAATATCTATAATATAATTATATTATTTGTAATTACTATCTTCGTAATGACTAGTAATGTATTCAAAGTTCATGTTTAATACAGCTTTGTATAAAGCAAAACCCACCCATACGTTCCTACAGGACTTCGTTGATAACTACACCCCTTACAATGTAGGTTCATAAGTATGAATGTATCATTCATACATAAAGGCTGCATGACTAAGCTTTTATGTTCGGCTCTTAGGAAAAAAACTATAAAAATATTACTTACTTTTTTCGGCCCATTCTGCACGATGGTCTCGTATTCCAAGCCTTCCATAGACATCGTTCTCACAAATTAAAAAATCACACAAAAAGTATGTATGCACTTGGCGTTCCTTTACGAAAATATCCTTAATTAAATAGACCACTCGATTTTATTATATGGCTCTAAATGCAATTTTTACGGTAGTAAAAACACTAAAAGGCTAAATAAATCACTGTTTCCATTAAATACTTGGCTAAATTGAGTGTTCGGGCGTTAATACGTCGTGCCGCCGGCCGGCACGGGTGCAACAACCAATATCAAACGCCCACACAGCCTCCCTTGCTCTCCAGCGAGTGAACACATACAGACAAATATATGTATAGAAAGTTGATACAAACTGAAGCCTATGGAATTAAATGTAAGGTGCGGCTTCTCTACGACAATTTCATATTCCTTTTAGTTATGCGTTCCGTTACAAGTAACACAATACAGAATATTATTAAATTAAAGTAAATATGAAAGGACAGCTAGAATTGTTAAATTTACTTAGAGTACTAATTTCATAGCAATAGTGATTATTATTAAGTTATTTTTTTATTAATTTGTATTCAGTGTTTACTTGTACATTTACTTCAAAATGTTATAAGACGTAGCATTTTAACAGGCCACACCCACATTTGACGTAAACTGACAGACGCTACAGTTGTTGCTAGCTTGGAGTATTTCTTCGCAATTCTAGGGAACAATTTTGCTATTCTTTAAAATTAAATTATTGGGGTTTGTTTGGGGTAAAGAAATTAAGAAAAATAGTCAAAAGGAATTATAGAGCTACATCAATTTTGTAGACGGTAGAATTATAGTTCGACCGCGGAGGTACCACCGCCTTATGTACGACCTCAAATAGGATTTTAATCCTGTTAAAGATTTGATGTGATTAACTTAACAACATCTGGCTTGTGTACTTGTTTGCTATTTTTCTAACATAAAAGTACAGTCTTAAAATAGCTTATCGTTACGTGCAGGCGGGCAGAAATGAGTTGCGGAACCGTGTGTGAAGGATTCATTTATATTACCATTCAATAAGCAATTTTAATAACAATAATTCTAATATTAATTAAACAATTTTAATAAACACTTTTATAGTTTTATTTTTTATTTCCTATTTGAAAACAAAAACGGGAATAAAATTTGCAAAACATTGTATTGAAGGAAAAACATATTTATATGAGGAAGATTCGGAAACTAGATCTGGCAATAGTAAAAAGCTGTCATTGAGTTGAAATCATTGATCCCATTTGTGAAAATATTGTCAAACGGAAATATATTTGTAAACAAAAAATCTTTATTGGAACAGTATTAAAACAATACCAAAAATTCATTGAATAGGTACGTTCAATTTATACTTCAATTATAGTAGTACAAGTCATAAAGTTGTTAACCATATGCTATTCGACATTTGCCGGTAAAAGTTGTACTTAACCATACTTCATATGTTATTTGATATTTTCTTGTTACAGGTTTGCAGGTATTCTTTTCGAAAATGTGTGAAGACCTGCAAATATTGAAACAGGGGGCGGAAGCGAAGTTATACATCTGCGATTATTTGGGTAAACCCACATTGATAAAGGAGAGGTTTCAGAAAAATTATAGGCATCCCGATTTGGATGCCGGTATCACTAAAGAGCGTATAAAAAACGAAGCGCGGTCCATCGTACGGGCGAAAGCTGCTGGTGTGAAGACACCAGCCCTTTATTTGGTTGATTTTGAGCGCTGTCGCATCTATATGCAACATTTTGAAAACAGCATAACAGTTAAAGATTTCATCATAAATGTTTTTAAAGAAGAAAATGCCTTTGGTGACGGTCCAAACATATTGGATTTGATCGCTAAAAGAATTGGAGAAACCGTACGCAAGTTACATGAAAACAACATAATACATGGTGATCTGACGACATCAAACATATTGTTGGTGCAGAAAAATGATTCTGTACAAAATGACTCAGATTGGCAACAAATTGACAATATTGATATTGTTATGATCGATTTTGGTTTGTCGCACATCAACACAAGCGCAGAAGATAAGGGTGTTGACTTATACGTACTGGAAAGAGCATTGATAAGTACTCACAATGATTATCCAGACTTATACTGGAAGATCCTCGAGGCATATAAGAATTATAATAGAAATAATATTAATGAAATCATCAGCAAGTTTGAAGAGGTCCGGGCGAGGGGGAGGAAAAGGACCATGGTGGGATAGAATGATAAATTTTGCTCCTTTTATAATTTATTTGTTAAAACCTTTACCAATATTTTTGTCTAGATACCACACCCTATGTTGGTATCTATAAAAGCAGGTCAAAATTGCTGTGGCTGATAAGCGATAGCTAACAAACCATAGCACTGTATTGACTCAAACAATGATAGGTGCCACCTGTTGGTGGCTATTTTTTTCTACATTTTTCGCTCGTGATTATCCATCTAGTCAAGTACATATTCAAAGATTTAAATCAACCAGTTGTTTTATTTTAATAAAATTATGCATTAAGTGTATTATTTCAAATATTTGCTTTTTTTTTTGTTTGCTGCCCATGGACAACTGTAATGGCCCTAAATAGTATAGTTGATTACTAATGCTTTGCCACCTCTGAAGACAAGTTGGAACATCTCTATCTTACCATATTCTAATTGGTAGTGCTTCTGCAGTAGAACCATAAATAGTACTGCTGCAATTTCATAGTACTGTTAATCATGTTCAAGCCAAACTCCACTGTTAATAATAAACAGTATTGCTTTTCCTCCATTAGTGCGTTATAAAATGCTTACATGCGATAATCGATAGTCATTTTTTAACAAAATTGACTTGACCGCACCTCATAACATTATTTAACTTCAGATTCTATAGCAGCAAAAAAATCTTTACAATTCTGAATTAAAATATACCTCTACTAAGTAATTATATTTTTTGAAATGAATTTTATAATAGTATAAGTAGTATTTGTATAACTATACTATAATAATGGTTGTTCCTTTTAAAATATCCGTAATAATTAGTGTAATAACTAAATATGTATTACCATTTAAAAAAAATCAGTAAATGAATATTTTTCGATGTATAGTATAATAGTGTACCATTGTAATTAACCCATAAAAAATATTAAGAAATGCATTGTACCTTGTTAATTGTGAATAAAAATATTTGTTTCTATTTTATGGGATTACTTTTACAATTTACATGTACCTTAGTATCTTTCACTGTCAGTTTGCTAATGTCGGGGACTTGTCAAGCCAATAAACTGTCATTTCGGCGCTGTCAGATGCAGCTGCTCATAACCTTATAATCTTAAATGTTTACATATTATTCGCTTCAATTTCTCTGTTTCAAAAAGTAACAGACCACAATGAACCATCAAATACTATCATTATCTAAGTCATTATTTCGACAGAATGGAACTAAAACTCTATCTTTTATTAGTGAGTATTTACTGCAACATTTTCACTGACAATTTCGATCACAAAATTTATGAAAATTATATATAATTTTAGGGTCGATAAGTAATTCAGAAGCCACAGAACGTCGTCATCATCTTTTTGAGTTAGAGGAGAAGCGGCAATTGGAGAAAGTTGGTAGAATAGAGAAAATAGAAGTGCAATATAAGGGTAACCCGGAAAATTGTACTCTGGTCATGAATAAGGGCATTTCCACGCCCTACGATTGCGCTAAACGTGAGTATGTCTTAGTTGTTAAGTTATGTTATAAAATGTAATTGTGTCAAAATTAAAATAAACCCAACAAAGATACAGAGTTAGGCTCTTTAAAATTCCAATAAATTTGAATGTTAATATTATCATTCCAGATTTAAGTGAATGGCACACAGACACCAGTGCCCTGGCACTACTGGATGGCTCAGTATACTGGGATATGCATAGGCCACTGACAGAAAATTGCACTTTGGAAGTAAGTTCAAATGTTGGGAGTGATCATGAGGCATGTAATCTGTTTGAGGCACTTTTATGACATTATGAAAGGAATAACCAAACTGTTCTTCATTCCATACCTAACAGATCGTATCCAAGGTGTTACCATGCCCGCCTTCATAATCTGACGTGAAGGAATTCTAGTGTTTTGGTTGGAGATATTTGGTTGCCGGGTACAATTACAGCAAGGCGACCACCTAAGTTCTCAAGAATAGCAACACATCCACGTACAACCTCAGAGAGAAATCCAGTTCTGTTTGATGTTAAATGTGGGTGTCCATGGACTGCAGTGACCACTTAACATCAGGTGGCTTTCATGCTCATTTGCTACTCTATAAAAATAAAAATTAAAAAGTCTGTATTCTACGCCCAAAAGCAGTAGTCATTTAACTTCAAATGCGATCCATGCTTCTGTGTCACTTTCATTACTTATAAATAAAACTATTTACTAATGACCGTTTCATCCACCAGCTGCAAAACTTTACAATAGCAGAGCCACAGCAAGTGAATAAAGCCTTTTGGAGAACCTGCTCGTTTGTCCTCGGCGCGTCTGCATCTATCGCTTTTAAAGAGAGTGTCCCGGTCTATCTGCACAGCTTCCCGGGACCAGACAGTAAGTTTTATAACTTTAGTTACAACTTTGAATGTCTGTGACAAATTTAATTTAACAAAAAATACTACGATAATGATAGAACTTCCGGGGAGGTGAAAATGACAATTATATCAGCTGATTACCCATTCGCCATTGTGAACTGTAGCCTAATCACCATCCTAGCCCGCAGTGGCTCGTTCATTTACGACGTGGACCTTCCTTCGTTGGGCGACTGGCGCGCCAGCAGCCAGGAGTTACACACGCTGAGCGCGGAGGCGGTGAAGTTGTGCCGCGCTCGGCTGCCGGTGCGGAGGCTCGAGGTGGCAGAGTCGCTCGCCGCCGAGATGTTCGCCGACAACGAGCACAAGGCCTCGCAAATACCCAGCATCGCTAAGGCTAATGGTGAGACACCCTAACCTAACCTATATTTATATTTGTACGTAGTGTACAAGGATAGCAGTGCAGCGTAGACGAGCAGTGATAGCCTAGTAGCCAAGAATCCGGCCTCGCACACTGGGGGGTTCGTGGTTCGAATCATGCACCCCTCTGATTTTTTGAAGGTATATGCATATTAGAAATTAATTAACAACTGCTATAACAGTGAAGGAAGACATCGTTGGGAAACATACGTGTTAAGGGTCACGAGCACGTCTCGGTCCGACTCCAGAGGAACTACCCTTACACATTTCTGCTTTTATCGTATCAGTGTTAAACGCAGTTATGTTCCGCTTTGAATGGTGCAGTGCGGGAGATACTCATACGTAACTATTTAATCCTGAAGAGTAACAACGTATCAACTGGACAGACCTCGGAGGACTGGACACATCTGAGACTTTCTAGATGTTGGAAGTTATGGATGGTGTGTAAATTCTACGAAACCGCTTCCGGCCGACGCGATGGACTAAGGTTTGATCCGTCTCATTCTGATAGGGTCTATGCCAAGCAATGAGACAGTAATAGCTTGATGATAATCTATATTTCAGGTAAAGTGACACTGTACAAAGTCGGCAGACACGTGGACATCTCAAAAGGCCCGATGATCAGCCACACGGGCCAGATCGGCAGGCTCACGGTCACCTCCGTGCACAAGTTGGCTGGTAAGCGCTATCAAATGATAAGTTGGTTTAGATTTATTAATGGTGTGGGGTGAGAGTGGAGGGGGCGGTGGGGGGGACGTAGCGTGAGGCGTGGTGCCGACTGACGGGAGGGAATAATTGAAGAGGCCTGAAGATCGGCCTCAGTGGCGAACCTAGGGGGAGACCTACGTACAGCAATAAACTGATATTGGCTGAGAATGATTAATGACATATAACTTGTAATTTATCCCCTTTCAACTCTTACAACGAATAGTTAGCCACGAGCAAGTTTTCGGAAGGAAATATACACGTCTGTGAGTTCTTCGTAAAGTTGTCGTAGGTGCGTGAAGTAACCATACCGCGTAGTCTTACCAGTTGAACTATTGAAAACTTCCTTCCCAATAGTTTTATCCATAGTAGGACTTTACTGGTTTTGTTTCTATTTTATTAGTCTTACTCTTTCAGAATACACAACGTAGACACAGGTTTGATACACAAGCCATAAAATATCAAAAAGGCAAACAGTACATAATAAACAAGTCTTCTTCTGAGTAAATCTATTGAGAAGGAAATTCCCAATAGTTCAACTGGTAAGAATTTTGGGAATAGGCCATTTGCACTTGGCTAGCGTAGCGAATTATGGCCAAATTCTTCTCATATCAACAGGAGACCGGTGTCCAGGAGTGGGACAATAAAGAGTCGATGATGATGATAATGTTTCAAACCAGAAAACTGTTGATATAGGCCAAAATATGCATCCGCAAGCGACATGCGTAGAGTCATATATTAATGTACACGAAATAATTTTATTAATATTTAAAATTGCCTTCAGGTAGTCCAGACAGCGCCGTGAAGCAGCTGTACAGGTTCCAGGGCGTAGCGCTACCCACCGGGGTCATATTGAATCACTTCGCCTTCTCCATACTCACGGAGAGAGCCAAGAAATTGGTAAGGAACATTTTTAGTAACGAAAGTGTGAGATCTTCCGCTACATTACAATAGATGACGCCACATCGTTATGAAAGTTAAACTAAACTTGCGTTAAACTAGCAACGTATAGCTATATGTATAGCATGGTCGCTCCGCCGTGGTCACTTACTATGGTGGGAGATTATTTTATAACATTAATACAACAAATAAGCGTGTCATCTGTTGCTAAGAAGTCCGCCGCCCATTGACATTTGTAAGTAACATCAGATATAATTGAAGACCTGCGCTCCCACTCCTTGATATTTGCAAGCAACCTTAAATAGAAATGAAGGACCATCTACGGTCTGGTTTGAAGCTCTTTGGCCTAGCTAACCAGAATACATCAGTGTTTAACAGTATTGTAAGGTAGTGACGATCCGCGTGGCGCGAAGGTACCGATCTGATCACGCAGAGGGTTCGATTCCCGGACAGCAAACATCTAAATGATGAATTTAGATTTCTGTACTAGGCATGGGGGTTTGTGTATTTGTCTTGTATGTGCCCATGGGACCCACGACAGACGGAATCACATTGTGGGGCTAAGAGTCTAGAAAGCTTTTGTTTGTAAATGTCGGAGCATAAGCTGCAGTGGCCGCTTAATTTTGGGTGACTTTTGAATTCATTTGCTGCTCGACAACAGAAAAAAAAAACTTTTTCAACCCTAGCGGGCATACCAATATTTTAAAATATTTTTTACGTTTTTCCCAGAACTCAGCGAGATCACCAATCAACCCATTCGGTGTTAAGGAACAAGAAAGCATAGCAGCCAAAGCTTAAAGTGTTATTTTGTAATTTTAGTTAGATGATTAAATATAAGATGTTTAGTAAATAATAAGTTGAAGTATTTACATGATTTTTATTTTGCTTGTTCGAGTTGTAGACTTTTGTATAATAATTTTAATGCTTTTTTCATAAATAGGGATTATCTGGTGTCCTGAAACCGTTTAAAACAAAAAACCAGTGTATGACTACTCCCGCTTGCTTACATCATTACGGTACAGACATTCCTGACTTAACTTATATACGCTGACGTAATTATATATAAATAGTAAAAACGCCCTCACGATCCGCCGTGAAGCAGTTTTTGTGTTTCGGTTGGAGAGGCGCTGTTGCCGAGCGCTTACAGCGAGGGGACTATTTTATTCCTCCATAGTGACACATCTACGTACGACCACAGAGGGAACTTCGGTTTTGTTCGAGGTTATATGCGGCCGTCCATGGGTTGCAGTATCCATTTAACATTAGGTGGCCGGAACGCTCGTTTGCTTCTCTTCAAATAGTCCTTATTTGGTATGCAATAGAAGTAACTAACGATACAGTGCACCTGATGCTATATGGTCCCTGCCACCCAAAAATACTCTTCAAATATGCCTCTACTTCCTTTACATGGAAGCCGACGACACTCCCCGGAGTTGCCATAATCTACACTTGTTATAATCATCTTCCCTTCACAAGTATGAGATCACCCTCTTCGATTCCACCGCAAAACGAACACATTCAATAAGTTTTTCTCACTCTCCTGCTAATATCTCCTATTGATCTATCTCATTTTTCAGAATACATCATATTTACTTCTGACTTAATGTATGTTAATTTTAAATAAAACAGATTGTAAAAACGTTTTACACCCGTCACGATGGCTTTTGTTTTTTAGCATCAGATGGTCCGTCCTCTTCGCCGTCTGCTTGGAATATGGGCTTCGGCTGGGTTTTCTTATACGCCGGAGCCACCCAGAACGGGTTCTCCTCGGCATCCTTAGCGTATTTCAGGATAGCCTCCCTCGGATCCTGTTCGTCATCGACTCGTTTGCTCAACCCCAAATTGCGTATGACGAAGGAGCTGAGTGTGCTGCCCGACGCCGCGACCCTTCCCCCCTGCCCAGAGGTGATGGGCAAGTCCGGGCGATGGGACTTGACCGGATCGAGCCTATCCTTCTCCATCCTCTTCTTACTCGTTCTAAGCTTCTCTTGTCTAAATAGGGGTAGTGCGTGCGGTGTTATAATTTGCTGTGAGCTGACCACTTCCACTGCTGCCTTCTTTCGACTCGTCTTGACAATACACAGCTTCGCTCCCCGCAGGCTCCTCTTATTGTCATAATAACACTTCACAACGCCATTGCCACACCCAACGAATAGCTGATTTAGTTTAGCGTGCCATACAGCTTTGATTACGTGTGACTTAGTTACGCCTATCTGTGAGACTTGTCCGAATGTCTTTGCGTCGTAGAATATTAGTCTTCCGACGTTCTGGTTACGTTCCAATGACTCCCCGGTGTAAACTAAACAATCGTCTGGACTAAAACCGCAATCCGTCTGCTCGTATCTTGAGAACAGGTTGCTAAAGACGTTCAGGGGTTTTTTGAACTGCCTCAAATCCCATAACTTCATCGATTCGTCGTTGCTCCTACTGGCCAGATAAGACCCTAAGTAGGAATATGCTATGCTAGTAATTTCCGATTGTTTCTGATGCGCATCACGAAGCAACGCTGTCGTGTTGACGAAATTTTTCCTGTGGTCCCACATTTGGATGGACCCGTCATAACACCCACAAGCCACAGTGTTCCCGTCTCTCGAGAAGGCACAAGATGTCGGGTTGGTCTTCAAGCCGCCTTGCTGCCTGGGCTTTATGACTGATTTGTGCTGCCTTGGGTTCTCTGTCAGCCATATCCTGAGTGTACCGTCTTGGGAACAAGTCATGAACTCATCCCTGATATGGGGATGCCAACAACCGCTGTTAAGTGCTGCAACATGACCTTTTGTCCTGAAAATGTTCAAATGTAGAATTGACTAATATTGAATTTGAGTTTCTTAAGAAGAAAAGATAAATAAGCTTAACATTACTTTGAATAAAAACTCCTACTAGTTCTATAGCAAAATAGTCCTAATAGAAAATGTAACATAGCAAAAAATATGTTTAAAATCTATATAAAATGTTCAAAAATAGTTGGTGAAGCTAATTTGTATTTACCTCGCCATGTCATTAATATATTGGTCACCCTTCACACACTCAAGCACCTCAAATCCATCTCGATCCAGAACCTTAGCTTGTGAAGCACCACTGACTACCAGGATCGCATCACCAGTCATGGAGTACTGGAGAGCTCGGATTGGATGGTTCTCACAGGGCTGGAGGGTACGGAATGATCTCATTGCAGAGTCCATACCTGGGAAGAGGTTTGGATTAAGAAATAATATAATCTGTTTTCTAGCTAGTTTACCTTTTATTTATCAAAATTACTCCATTTATTGATATGTACACTGACGTACATGGATATCCTAATTAAAATAAACTGGATTAAGCAAATTGATAAGTGGAAGAAAAAATGGTAGGGGTACTTCCAAGGAAGTATCCTTGCCGTTCTTATAATCCTCGGTGAAGCAGTTTTTGGGTTTC
>DWKL01000110.1:0-24771 GCA_018249415.1 Phareas burnsi | reverse complement strand
GTATATACTTGAATATGAATATTTTAAGTCTTGTGAAACTATGACTTACTTTATTTAGGCGCTTACTTTATTTATTTTAATTAACACGAAACAAGAAAGAGAATAGTAGAAACTTTATGAAGTAGGTTTTGTATTTTATAATGTTTCTACCATCGAAAGTATGGAAATGTTGGAAAGATATATACAGTGAATAAACTTTGCTTCTATTAATATGTGTACAGAATATGATCACTTGACGGGTTATCTAAATGGATTGATCCAAATGGGGTTTTACAAAGAACATTAAATTAATTAAAATTTGTTTAACTTAATTTAATAATGTTAATTTTGGGAATTTAATACTTAGCTGTATTTTTTAGTCTATCGCCATTTTTGCAAAGAAATGTTTAATAGTTTTCAATGTTCCTATTTAGAACTTTTGGGAAACTTTTAATGAATTATTAATTTATGAACTTTTATAAACTAAGTTCATCAAAATTCCTATGACTTAATTCTTAATGTAATAAAACTATATTTATTATTTCGTGAACAAAGACAGATAATAAAACCTATTCTTCTAATAAAAAAATCTAAGTGCAAGCACACTCAATTCTCTAACATGCTTAGTCGTTTAATTGAAGCAATTCAAAAAGACTAAAAGGGGAGAAGAATTCTAAATAGGCGCAGTTCCAAACTGCGGAGGTGCAAATAAAAAGTAATTAGGAGCTAACACGATTGTCCCATTAACTAGTTTCTTTAGAACGTTAATTAATAGTGCCAGTTTTAACGTGCCAGTACAAAAGGTTCGAGTGGTTTAACTACCATCAGTAAGCTCGTCTTTTAAGTAGCGGCCGTGCTTACTAAAACAACCATTGTCATAGGGATTTTCAATGAGGCACATTTTTTTAAGTAACTCTTTTGAACCGACTTGTTGCATTGGATAATATCTAGAAAAATAAATAGAAAAATAATAAACTAAATATTAATCGACATGTATGACCAAAAGCTTCAGTTGGTCTAAATAGACTATCCTGTCTATTAAACGCGTAATAGAAAAGGAAACACTTATATCGCAGTGTTGGTTAGGCTTCTGTAGAAGGTTAGCGTAGTGTGCACGTTTCATACAAATGTGTAGGTTTGTCGTAAATGGCGTAGTTTACGTCTCTTTCTTTCTATACAATTACCACACAAGTGAAAGTGAGACAACACGACGCCCGCGCGCGCGCATCGAATGGTGAATGTAGGTTGTGTTGCGTGCGACCATCTTTGATGCCCTCACTCACTCGTCTCGCCAAGGATAAAGCTTTGTTTATCATGGTATGTTACGTTATCCAGGTTAGTTAGTAGTAACTCCATTATCCTCTTATATAACTTGTTGCCTCATAATATTATTAGTTCATTGACCGAATCGTCGTTGATTCACGGATATGCGAATTGTATCTTTTTTGGTGCACTTTCGAGCCATGTATAACCTATTTATGGGTAAATGCTGAAATGATAAAGACACATTGAAAGAACTTGGAACATGTAAAAATGGAAATAAGATTTTGTATTTGTTTTGATTTATCATAGAGGCATGGGCCAACATGACGATCCGCGTGATGATACACAGAAGCTTCCCGGGTTCGGAACGAAACCAGACAGATATTTAAATGATAAATTTGGATTTTTGTTGCTGTTTGTGAACTCATCTTTGTCCTAATGTGTTGGGCTTACTCATTGTTTACAACATGGAATTTGTTTTTATTGTAATTACGTTATATCAAATTAGATATCTGGATTCGGTAGATTCTTGAAGCAAATCTGTCTTGGAAATGGCTGAACTGATTTTGACAGAAGTAGAAAACTTTAAGAGGAGTGATATAAGTTTTTGTCTTTATATATATATCTGACCTGACCAAGGTGTCTGTCACAGAGTATGTTACGTATATCGAAGATCAACTCAAGCGAAATTACCAACAATCTGCAGCGAGCGACCACTAAAACAGTTAGGAATTTTGGCAATGAAGAAACGAATGATAAAAATAAATCAACTCGGTAAAAATAAAAAAAAATTGCGCGCAGGAGCCGCTACGGTCAGCTCGCCGTGATTAAAAATCGCATTGTACGTATCTGCGTCCGGCGAGTGTAGGCAGTGTAAGCATGCACCTGGCCTTAGTTTCGACACGGTACATTGACACGTTGGTCGACACGACAGTCGGAGCGAGGTGTCGCGCGCGGACGTCCGGCCGTTTAGTGCTGTACTCATGTTGCAAAATAAATCGGAAGACGAACCCATGGTTACCAAGAAGAAATCGAAAATACCATGTCTGTCGTTGTCATCGTTTCTTCCGGCCTTAGAGGGTACGATTTTATGGCTGACCTTTTTATTGCGACGGCCTCGCAGCCACCGGTTGCGTTCACCCGTTTCGTTGCACTTACTTTCTTGTCTTGATCAGGTGTCCGTAAATTACTGTGTTTGTGTAATGTTAACCTGTGATTTGGAGTATAATGTGTTGAATTCTGCTCCTGGGGCCGTGTGGTTTAATGTGCGGAAGCTGTTTGGATCATGAGTAACCTTATAGCGTCGTGTTTATTTTTTGTTTTATTTTATAGTTAAAAACAATTGTACATACGCAAGACTAAGAGTATGATTAAATTATATTAAAGTTTATTTTTATTTTATATTCGCGTATAAATAATATTGACTTTAATCTTCAGATAGTAAGGCTTATAACACAACTTTATTTACAGAGTCTTGTCAGAGTTTAGAGATTTAGATAGTTATGTGTTATAATACGTGCCTAAGTTAATGGAGTTTTTTTTTGGAATTAATATGGAATCGTAAGTTTATTTTTTAATAACAAATGGCGAATATTATCGCTACGGAAGCTACATTTGGGCACGGAGAAAATGCGACGCAAGAGGCTTCATAATATATGTTACAGTCTTTTGTTTTATATACGTTAAATACGCAAGATGCCTTTCAATCGTAAGCACTATGTAAAGATATACGCCTGCAGCTCTATAATATAATACATCAAAGGGTTTGTGTTCTATCGTCACGGGCACTTGGTGTCCATTCTTGTACTTCCAGTCTGTGGCGTAATAACACATGCTATAGAAAAATATATCATGGGTTTATACTGGGTTGGGTTGTGGTTATACATTGAAAATATGTTGGTGCCGCAGTTACTTTATGAAGAGTTCAAATTAATCAGTAATTGACGTGTTTTAAATGAACATGTTAAAATATACTTACTACCATCGTGTCTTATTTCCATATAGGTGATATAGGTAGGTAGATGTGCCTTTTAGATACATCGAAACCTACGCGCCGAAGGGTGTTCCATAAAATATGTTAAATTGAACATATTCCACTTGGTCAGCGTGGTGTAACATGGCCTAACATGTCTCATCCTGAGAGGAGAACCCATACCCAGCTATAGGAAGTAATGTTAAACAAAACATGACTAAAGCAGTCGTAATATGTATCGAACGTAACTAATCTTGGGTTTAGACATTAAAATCAATACAGGGGACTTGTAAGTGAACATTTTAGAACAGTTTTGACCCTGGTGATTTGGTTTTTAAGATTATTGTCTGATAATTTTTGCAATATTAAAGTATCTTACACACAGCCTTTTTCAGCTGTCTCGGGTCGTACATAGATGCGCCAATACTCCTGAGCACTAAGATGGTCGCCTCGCTGTAACTGTGCCCGGCAAACGCACCTCTCCAACCAAAACACAAAAACCGCTTCACGGCGGATTATGAGAGCTTGTGGAATAATTGACGGGCCAATGTATACCATTATCATCAAATTCTTACTGTTCCACTGCTGCTACCCTTAAAAGAATACAACTGTTTTTAATACACAGTGTTAACTGACACTGTCAACTATATTTCCGAAAGTAAATCAAAATTATTACATTAATTTAATAGCTTACTGCTTACAGTATATCAACATCTAGACCTCAAACAAATATTTTTCTTTCTCACATCTGGCTATTATGTGTGTCCATAGTATACGTACGTTGTCATTTTTGTCTTTTCGAACACAGTTCCTACTTTTCACGATTCGTCGAATTATAGCACAATCATTAGCTATATTGTATGAAAGCTAGCGTGAATCGTAATGTCAAATTCTCCACTGCAATTTTCCCTTAAAATAATATCAATAATAATATATATTAAAATGTTATTATTGATATTATTTTACTCAGAGCATCATTATAACTAACAAGTGCCAACAATTTTCGTTGGGCACTTGTGAGGTCCTGTGTTATTTATCTTCTCTAGATGGAACAGACATTGACAGATCAGACAAACAGAGGTTTAGATACCCATCCTTATATAATACAAAAAGTTTAAGATACAGATGTCTTAAACTTTTTGTATAATATAAGTACCAAACAAACTGTATCCTCATTCTCACAGTAAATGGTCACTCCCGTCCATGGACATCTGTTATCAACCCTAAATATAACTGGAGACATACCTGAAATCGGCCACAAGCGTTGCTGCGTCGAAGGATTAAGTTCTCGCCTCGTGTGTTCCCATCTTACTACAATTTAAGCCAGAACACAGCAGTTCTCAACGCTGCTGTTTTAAGTCGAAATATGTGATGCGACGGTTGTACCGCCCCAGTTGGACCACGAAAGGTTTTCCAGATTTAAATCTGTCCCGAAAACCAAATCGGTCAGGAGCGTCAGGAGCCCTAATTAAAGTTTATTGATCTACAGTATGTATAATATTTGCTTCACCATACACTCCGAACTAAAACGCACTACAGTGCAGATATGGCCAATAAGACCCATGAAGGGTTCTACCATCTATTTTGAAAACAATATTCAACTAATTATTACAAATACTATACTTAATTAACATGTTATCAATATTCTTATCTTATATATTTCTTCATAAATTCTTTACTGCGCCGCTACCACTTCTTTATCCCTCTGCTGGGCACGGGCCTTCGTATGATGGGAGGGTCAGGGCATAGTTCACCATGCTGGCCAAGTGCCATGGATTAACACATCTTTGTAAACTGTAGCTCATAGTTCCTGACGATAATTTTCTTCGCCGTCAAAACAATGACAAACAATATCTTTGAAAAATATGAGTTGTTTGCCTGGGCTTCGGGTCTTGGACCCCCAGGGTTACAGGACCGAATATTACCACTAGACTATCTTTATACATATACCAAAATGTTATTTATGCCTAAATTCTTAATACAGGATAGTGTATTTTTTTTTATGCAGCCGTTGTCACGATGCCCGGGGGAGGCGGCGCACCTCCCGGTACTCCGACGGCAAAGCCAAAGGTATTTTACATCAAACATTTTTTAAACCTTTATTTTATCTCATTAATTGTAAACCCTTATCATGTCCCGCTGCTGGACAGGGATATTTCTCCACAATTGATGGAGACCTGAAATATACTCCATCACGCTGTTCCAATGGGGATTGCTGGAAAGAGAGACACGGGTTAGCGGCCAGATCGGGTCGGATATTTTCATACCATCCATAAGGCCTTCGATAAGTGGTTACATAGTTGTCCAATGATAACAGTCGGGACCGACAGATTAAAGTGCCCTCCGAAGCACGGATGGAATTTAGACATAAGCTACCACTCATCCAACTATACACGACTTTTCGTGCGCGCTTCACCTGAATCATTAGTAATTTATTTTCAAGAATTTAACCTTTTGTAAGTTATATATATTTTTTTCCAGGATAAGCAAAGGACCAAAGTTGTGGTAGCATTATATCCCTTCAAAGCTATAGAGACTGGCGACCTCTCTCTTGAAAAGGTATAACTTTGTTAATTTTAGTTAGAATACTTAGCTTTATGAATATTATCCGTCCAAACATTTACAGTTGCTAATGTCAAAATCAGTGTTATCTCTACACAAATTGACATTAGAAAGTGTTAATCTAGTCTTTGAGACTTATGTATGAATCTTAATACAATTTTTTTCGCTTCAGGGCGCTGAATATGAAGTCATCGATGATTCACAGGAACATTGGTGGAAAGTAAAAGATGGAAACGGGTATGTAATTTCATTAATTCTAATAATTAAATAACTATACATTTAATTAACTCTACTTTAAATAACTATACATTTAAATAACTATACTTTAAATAACTTTACTTTAAATAACTATACATTGAAATAACTATACTTTAAATAACTATACTTTAAATAACTATACATTTAAATAACTATACTTTAAATAAGTATACATTTAAATAACTATACTTTACCTGATTCATGATAATTCCTTCCAGGTCAGTTGGATATATTCCAAGCAATTATGTTAAAGAAAAGGAAACGATAGGGTTGCAGAAATATGAGTAAGTAATGTTAACTTGTTACTAACGTTAAAATATTACATTTTGATAACTCTTGTTAATTTAATCTCACAGATTTCTAGGTATTCGATTTTCTACTAATAATAAAACGTACAAATAAATAAATATACGAATTACATAAAAAACGAATATAGGATAAGTCTACATTTACCCTTAATAAGAGTTTTGTATCTATTATATTTTGTCTTGTTTCACGTTAACATTCTAAATATTATGATAGAAAATTGCAAAACAAACAGACAGCGGACTGTAAGTACGAGTGTAACAAGCTACTTCTCGCGCCATCCGATGTAAATGTCTGTTAATAACCTTAAACCCTTTTTTGTATACAAACACGTATGTATTTTAATTAGTCCGAGAATAAGATTTCAAATTGTAGAGATGTTATTTACTTGTACTTTAGGTTTTATTGAACTCAGTACAATAATATACCTATAGTACTATACGCTCGCACGCACGTACGCATGCACGTACGCACGCAAGCAGCAGTGGTAGCCTAGTGGTAAGATTCCGGGTTTTCAACCGTGGAGTCCAGGGTTCGAATTTTGCACGCAACTCTAATTTTTTAATTATGTGCGTATTAGAAATTAGATATTACTTACTTTGAAGGAGAGCATCGTGAAGGAACCTACACATCTGAGAGTTCTCTGTGAAATTTTTGATGGTGTGTGAAGTCTACCAATCTGCAGACTCAGAACAGAACTCTAAATTCATTATTAAGATGTGTGCCTGGCCGAAGAAACAAGCCCAGAACCCTTTGTGTGTCAGATCGGTGTGGTAATCGTTGCGCTACGCGGGTTGCCACTTTGAGGAGACCCTTGCCCAACAGTGGATCAGTAACGGTTTCATGATAATAATGCGCAATTAGCGGGCTTTTTATTTCTAGTATGATAATAGCAAATGGCGGTAAATATTAAGAAAGAACGCGGAAAAATAAGGAAAATTAATTTCTTAGGTAGTTACAGTCACGATGATTATGTTTACAGATGGTACGTTGGCGAAATGTCCCGACAACGTACCGAGTCGTTGCTGAAGCAAGAGGACAAGGAAGGCTGCTTCGTCGTGCGCAACTCCTCCATCAAGGGCATGTACACGCTCTCGCTATATACCAAAGTGTAAGTGATTATTGGACTATTTCTCTTCCTCTTATAAGTAGGCAAGTTAAGGGCTAAGGGTTTAATATTTTTTCTTCCTTCTAAATATGCAGACAACTGAAGAAGTTAAAGTTTGGAGTTTCTGCTTTCCTGCTATATAAGTAATGACTAAAAAATTTCATTTTATGAGTTTCTCCCTTCCTTGTAGTATAAGGAGGCAGTTGCCTTCTCAGTTAAGCGAAGGTTTTGAATTTCTCCCCTCCTCCTATAAGGAGGCGATTAAACAAGCTGAGGTTTTCCATTTTCCCTTTTCTTCTTTATTATTTTCTTCTTCTTCTTAAGTTCATATTCTTTTGGCATTCCATTGTTAAAAGCTGGTGTGCTCTGGTATAAAGATTGCGGTAAGCCGGAGACATTTAAATGAGGATTTCCGAATTAATCCACAGGGATAGTAACTAGCAAAAAAACTGTGGCCGAACTGGGACAGGACTTCGGTCCTGCTTGGAGTTAAATGCAGATATCGCCATGTTATCAGGTGTTCTACATCTTTCGTGTTCTACATCTTTCTTTGTTACTTCTATGTTAAAAAAGAAAAATTGTGGATTTCCAGAAACCATCCCCAAACAAAACACTATCACATTAAGCAGAACTCTCGCGGGGAGTTCTACCTATCGGACAAGCATTGCTGCCCCAGCATCCCCGAGCTGATCAACTACCACAAGCACAACAGCGGTGGGCTGTGTTCCCGGCTCAAGACCTCGCCCTGCGACCGCCCGGCGCCGCCCACTGCTGGCCTATCGCACGGTAAGTTCCCACCGAGTTTTTTTTATGTTTGAAGAGTAGCAAGCGGCCGTGCATGCTACCTGATGTTAAGTAGTCATTGCAGCCCATGGACATCCACATATAACTCAAACAAAACTGAAGTTCTATCTGAAGTCGTATGCGTCACTACTCCTGAGGACTATAATGGTCGCCTCGCTATAAGAGTGCCCGGCAACCACACCTCTCCAGTCGAAACACAAAAACTACTTCACGGCGGATTATGAATGAGCGCGGCGGTGATACTTCCCTGGACGAACTATAGTTCTACCATCTGTGAATATATTCCGTCTCAGCAAGGAATGTCACTCAGTTTTGTTTTTCTGCATACATCTGTTTGTATCTCGTACGATATCATAACGTGTGAGCGAGATTTAAAAGAGGCTGAGGAGACCATTTTGTGTAGCCTTAGCATTACATGGGATTTATTTGGCACATATAATTAGGAAGTGTAGGTATATCTGTCATTATAACTTGTGTTAATAAAGAAAGTAATTCATAACAAGACCAATCGCAGATGAAAAAGCTTGATGATAAATAGCGGCCAATAGAATCACACATCGCATAACAGAACGTCCATATAAAATATATAACAACCGCAAGTTTTCTCATTATAAAATTGTCTCAATAAAAATGTAGAAAATTAATGAATATATAAACGTCGGTGGTATACAATGCTTGGACTGGTGTCCATCAATACATAGCGATTTTTGCCTATTTTCGTGAACGAGGAACGCGTCATATCTAACCAAAAGTATGTATTGCAAAACTCGGCGGTGGGACGAATAGCTGTACATTGCACATTGTACAAGTGTTGTGTGTACGGTTGGCAGACAAGTGGGAGATCGATCCGTCGGAGCTGGTGCTGCTGGAGGAGCTGGGCGCGGGCCAGTTCGGCGTGGTGCGGCGCGGGCGCTGGCGCGGCCGCATCGACACCGCCGTCAAGATGATGAAGGAGGGCACGATGTCCGAGGACGACTTCATCGACGAGGCCAAAGTCATGACGTAAGTTTGGTTTTATTTTGTTATTTGTTAGAGTTTCGTTGCTAAACGGCGAAAACGGATTCATTATAATAACGTCATTTCTCTCTGTGTGTTACAGCCAATACATTGAGAGGTTTCAGAGACTATTAATTGGCATTATATACATGAAACTTGGAACATAAGTGTGTTCTATGAACTGCTACGGTGTATTGAAATGAAAAAAAAACAAAATGTCTCGTGTCTCAGTGCCTCAATGTTTCTCCCTTACCACACCTTCGAAACCTTTGATAGCTGGAAGAACTATAGTTCTTCCGGGGAAGTACCACCGCCGCCTTCATAATCCGCCGCGAAGTAGTCTTTGTGTGTCGGTTGGAGAGCTGCGCTTGCCGAGCAAACTTACAGCGGGCGACCGTCTTAGCCCTCAGGGGTAGTGACGCATCTAGCAGAGTAGTACGACCTCAGATAGAACTTCAGTTTTGTTTGAGTTTGGATGTTGGTGTACATGGGCTTCAGTGACCGCTTAATATCAGGTGGTCTGCATGCTCTGTCGCTACTCGTCAAACATACCCCGAAGTCAGCATCGTTTAACACTGCTGTTGTACCGTAGGGTACAGTGACGGTTGTACCTTTGGAGTTGAGCCACGAACGGTTGTACCAAGTTCAGAATTATATTTTTCGTCCAATATCTGTTGCAGCAAGCTGCAGCACCAGAACCTGGTGCAGCTGTACGGCGTGTGCTCCAAGCACCGGCCCATCTACATCGTGACGGAGTACCTGCGTCACGGCTCGCTGTTCAACTACCTGCGCCGCACCGCGCCCGACCAGCTGGGGCCCGCAGTGCTGCTCGACATGTGCATACAGGTGCGTGGCGGATCGCCGTTCCGGGTTCGAATCCCAGTCGGCTGTCTGTGTCCATACGTGCATGCGTATGTTTGTGTGTATACCTCCCCCTTACGAGCATCGGTGAGCGTTTCATTTTTTCACCAAAAATGATGCACTATATAAGGTAAACAGAAGATAATTACACATCACATACTTATGACGTAATGAATAGTTGAAAAACATTTGAAACAAAAAATGAGAACCGAAAGAAATTAAAAAGAAATACTCTTCATTTTAAGAATAATCGGTTGAAGCTGGACCGGTACACGCGCTTGTCTCGCCCCTCGATCGTGTTACGTCCTTAAAATGCATAATTATAATTTTTTCCAGGTCTGCAAGGGAATGGCTTACTTAGAAAGACAAAATTACATACATCGAGATTTAGCGGCGAGAAATTGCTTAGTCGGAGACGCGAATGTCGTTAAGGTAAGCTCTCGGTAGCCCGCTGTGACAGTATTGGTGAAGACAACGGTTACCTTACGGTTCGATAGCGTCGAGAAGTCTATTGGTACAGCGAATAAGGAACCGGCGAACAGAAGCGGATTTTTAACTTATTTCTCTTGAAGGAGGAGATTCTGAATTGGAAGCGTATTATTTTTACACGTTAGATAGAATATATTCGGTCCGTAGCCAGTTTCGGATATTTTTTACTTACGTTCGGGTGAATAGACATATTGAGAAGATTTGATAATAAGATCGAGAATCTCCTTCTTCCACGTATCTTCGGTAATTCTTTTAAACTGGTCAGCTGTTTCGTGTTACCTACTATTTAGTATTGCGATTGTACTTGACGCGAAGACACTGAGTCGAGTCGAGTCGACATAACAAGCACATTCTGTGTGACTGTGTGTATGCGCGGCTTTTGTGTGACATGTGATCGGTTTAAGTTAATGCATGTTAACTGATAACTACTGTAGTCGACACTTGCAAATGTTTGTGAATGTGTATTTTTATTAATTGTAAACTATAGATGTCGATTAACTATTTGGGTATTAATTTGATTTTTACATTGATTATGAAAATACGCACAATACTAACAAAAGCGAAAATGTAACACGCACGTAACATTCACTGTTCAGTTTCTGGGAAATCCTCGTATTTTATTCGTTCTCATCATCACGTCACTTAGCCGTCGTAGTGTTCGACACGAAGCGGTGGCGGGCGGCCGACGGAGACAGCAGAAAGTGTAGTGTCTAAAACGCTCGTTTTGGTTTAAGTACACTTAAATAGTGCATTCATCAAAATTATAAATACTCACTTAGCAAGTAAACAATAGATATAACAATGAGCATGATCTGCATTTTATGACCTTGTTAGCAATGCTATATTCATTAGTTCAAATGCGCTTTGTCGGACACTGTGGGTCTACTAGACTCTAATGGGAAACGGGCAAATAAAAGTTTACATTTGCAATCTCCATCATGAAATTTAATGTACATTTTAATATAATTATTTTACACTATGTACATATAATTTTCTTATTTGTCACATCTAATGTATTTTATTTCATAGTTGTTTTTATGGAAGTTAAAGAGTACATTAT
Organism: Phareas burnsi; assembly: GCA_018249415.1. Lineage (NCBI taxonomy): Eukaryota > Metazoa > Arthropoda > Insecta > Lepidoptera > Hesperiidae > Phareas > Phareas burnsi. The sequence continues at coordinate 13,113 of DWKL01000110.1, read as the reverse complement.
TTCCATTTCAAACCGGAGACCCTAAGACAAGTTGATAGTAAAACTTAAAACGAGCTTAAAACGATTAAGCTCTTTATTATGCAATTATTAGCTTTAAAAAGTTTGACTTTGAATTGCATGATGCATTGTAAATTATACGAAATTATAAATAATACGTGATAATTTATATTGACTTATAATTATGAAAAATCACTAGATTTCTTTTGAACATTCCATTATATTCTGGTACTCCCGTACACGTTACAATCGAAACAATGCACGACTTTAATGAAACGTCGATTATAAACAGTTGTCCGTATATCATAAATAAATATAGCACTGTAAAAATACATTTAGAATCAACTTGTGATGCAAAAATGTGAATAGATTTAAATACATAACGCGTTAAAAGGCATTTATCTACCGCGCGTCGGTGCTGCAGTTTTGCGGGAGCGGTTTTTGAGTCTCAATTAGAATAGTGTGGAACGAATTTATTGAAACAAAAGCTCCATTCTATTCAAATATTTGTGTTGTGATTTTTGTTGTACCTTATAAACGAAATATCTTGCGAAGCGATAATAAGTTATTTATGTAAAAAAATATCTAAGTTACATATTTCGAATGAGAATATTTTCATTTAAATCCTTTGATAGTAAACGCATTTTTTTTACCGCCGCGTAATTATATCGAGCGTTATTTTACCGCCGCGCAATAATAATGATCGTTATTTTCCGCCGCAAAATTGTAAATATTTTTCGCAAAACTGTGGCACGAGCGTGATAAAAGTAAAAAAATCCGTTTCTGTTCGTCGGCTCCTTGCTTACGTCGGTCGCAGGTGGCGGATTTCGGCTTGGCGCGGTACGTGCTGGATGACCAGTACACGAGCTCGGGCGGCACCAAGTTCCCCATCAAGTGGGCGCCGCCGGAGGTGCTCAACTACACCCGCTTCTCCTCCAAATCGGACGTTTGGGCGTTTGGTACGCTCGACTTCTTTACTTATTTTGTAAATTAAATGTTATAAAGGCAAAAACTCGATGCCTAATGAAGTTAGTATATAATTGTAGATCATATAAATCTGTTTCCCATGACGGTTATAACCTAGAACTTGGCCCCATCGGACTTAACATCACGTGTGATAATGGTTAAAGGCGAGCCTATTTATATATAAAAATATTATATATCTTTTCATAATAATTATTTTTTCATGTCTATAAATTGAAACTGATACATAAACTAGGTCATTGTAATTATATATCCTTCGTGGATATATTCGTGGCAAGTTTTTCAGGGCCAGCGGAGCCGGGGAAATGAAATGGTTAACAATAAGTCTTATGAATATTAATAACAATTTTAATAATTAATTCGTGTTAAGCACACCTTTTTGTTCTGGTATATCCGTGCCCATAAGTGGAACGGTAATGGACTGATGATACTGATGATGAAATAATGTTTATTTTCAGGCGTTTTAATGTGGGAGGTATTTACATGCGGCAAGGTACCTTACGGCCGAATGAAGAATTCTGAAGTCGTTGAAATGGTTCAAAGGGGGCAGGTGCTCGAGAAACCGAAAGGATGTCTAAACGAAATTTATAACGTGAGTAAATATTTGTCTTCGTCATTTTTCATATCGTCAAACTATATAGTTGGTAAAAATAGTTTGAGGTCAGACAACGTGTACCTTACCATATATCAATGCCCACATTTACGTCTTTAGTTTGTGTGTAAGTAGCTGTCAATGTGGGTCAATACTTTTACCACTCATCTTCTCGACTTTTATAACAGTGCTTTAGTTTACGTTCATGTTGTGCGTGTCAGCACCTGCATTAATGCACTCGACCTGTATGTCAGGCCGACGTTTACGTCCCTGACCCACAATCGGTGTCCACGTATACTCACTGACGTGTGTGTCCTTTGTGTTCTCGGTCACGTTTACGTCGATGTGTGCGTGTGTTTTTAACGTAAGTAGCAAAATAACGTGCAGCAAATGAATGTATTGTATGGTATACGAGCCGTAGAGTATTATGCCAAAACTGGCGTAACATGCTAAACTTAATAGGGCGTGTGAACTATGACATCCTTTAATTTATACCTTTATATGGTCGCAGGTGATGCGGCTGTGCTGGCGGCATGCCCCCGATGAGCGACCATCGTTCCGCGCGCTGAAGGACGAGCTGGCGGGCGTCGCCAACGCCGTGTTGGCCGACTGACTGCGGCTGCTGCTGCAGCTGCTGCGCCCCGCGCCCCCGTTCCCTCTCTCGCACTCCCCGACCCACCCCGCACCCCCCGCCCCGCACTCGCCCGCCTCGCCCGTGTGAAGCCGCCCCGGAGCGCCCGCTGCAGTATTGAATCTACATACTCTCGTTACTCTAAACGCGAAAGCACCTTCGATTAATATATTATTCATATTCAGATATATTATATACGTCTAGATGGAGCGTCGAACTCGGGAAAACAACATAAAAATATCATGCCTGTAGTTTTATGTCCCAGTTGTTTATCTGGGGCTAATACAATACTCACATGCACACTCCTATTAGCGTGTATATGTTAGACGGAATCTGTTGGCATTTGATGCGTGATTAAGTTATTCTGTGTATGTATTTCGCGATATCCAGACGTATAAAATATATGTATAACGATGAATACGAACGGTAAACAATGGAACTTGAAAGTCCGCAGTTACTAGAAACCGTTATGGAAATGGATTGTTGTGTAAAGCCGGAAAAAACACCTGAACCATGCAACCGTTAGCTACACGCGGTATAATAATTTCGAAGAATGATTTTTCGCATGTACTCTTTGCCTATAAGACTGTCTTCGATGATGTTTTTATCTCGCCTAGATTTTTACAGTTTATAATCGTAGAAAACTACTCAAATTTGGGAAGAATGTAGAGAAATTTAGCCATGAACCTAGTAGCAAATGGAGAACGGGTCACGTCGGGTAGATTTACAAAAGAAAAATGTTCGAACCAGTTTATTTTTGTAAATTTTGTAAAATATGATGACGCTTAGTATTATTTGACCACTGTTATTGTATTATTTGACCACTATTATTTTAAACATAATTCGGACAATTTCATTGTTGCAACATTTGTTTTACCTCATTTTATTCCGCCAAACGACATTATCACTCATTACAGGCACAGTCCGCCGTGAGACAGTTCTTGTGTTTCGGTTGGAGAAGTGTGGAGCGCACTTACAGCGAAGTGACCAGCTCAGTCCTCAAGAGTAGCAATGTATCCATTAACGAATTCGGATAGGATTTTAGTTCTGTTTGAAGATAACCGTCAGTGACCATGGGCTACAGTGACCACTTAACATCAGGTAACTTGCACGCTCGTTTGGTATTCTTCAAACAAAAAAAAATATTAAACTGACGTTTGGTCGCGGTACAAACCTTTTGGTCTATTGCTCGTCCAAATGTCAACTGACGATTCGTTATTGCTCATTTTAAAATTTGTTGCTCTTTTAGTTCGGACAATTACAAGGGTAGACCTGAAGACCTTTTGTTGGTAGGTTAATGGATTTAAACCCAAATTCTTTAATATATATATTATAAAATATACATGACATCGCATAGGTTGCGGCAGTATTAGCTTCTACATTTCAATATGACACTATTCTCCTTAGATAAAATTTACGCTTTAAGATATCCATTTATAAAATACGAGAGCGTAAGAATCGCATTTTACTACATTTTAACGTAGGCGTTTCCTAATACAAGATTTGTAAAAAATATTTGTTTGGTATTTTATAATTGACCATCTCATCTGTAGACTACCCTTTGTTCTGTTTGTCTAATTAAAATTAACTGTGATACAACAAAAAAATATCTCAAAAATAAATAATATTTTGATTTTTATACTAATTTTAAATAACTTATGGCAGAAATAAAACATAACCTTCCTGGGTTATGGGATTTTATGATAAGTATTATAAAATAAATTTCCTTTGTGATTAGAAGGATCCTTCAACTAGTATCACCATTTATGGTATTGATTGTTAATATTTATGTCTCGTCAAAAATGATCTTTTCGTCTAATTTATATTAAAAATAAAAATACTTTACACATTTAAGCAAATAATACTTAGTAATGTAATTAAATACATTATTTACTTAAATGTCAAAAGAAATCTGTAAAAAATGAAACTAATGTCAATTGTACACAAAATAGTCAATGATTAGTCAAACAGTAACGACGCGATATTCTAAACTACACTATAGATCTCATAGAGGAAAGTCTATTTTCGCCACACGCGGCCGCCATATACTTTATCGGCCGACTCGTGACTCGGAATGACGGTTACGACATCGCGGTTACGTGGTCGGCGTTGTCCATCCATAGACATACACGAGGAACGCTTTATAAACCATTTACCGCTAGTGCATTCTCAATTAGGTGGGTATACTATACATACCTTTACATCGTCATATCATTAATCATTGTAGATTTCATTGTATATAATATGATAAATTAAGTATTTAAAGGATAAAGTCCACATTGATTCGTAATACATTATGTAGTAGTACGACAAATTATTATAGTATAATTATGTAATTTGAACATATCCATATATTATATATTTTAATCCACTAATATACAATTATGCATGAAGAATCCGTAGAGCGTATTACATAACTTAGTATTACTTTATGTAGACTTCCACGAGCCTTCGCAGAACATCATGTTGACATTTTGATTACAAAGACTGCTTGCTTTAAAAAGGTTGACAGATTTTTATATTCGTTTTTCCTCTTTTCGTTTGATACTGGATTTATCGAAAAAACTGATGGTGAAATTTTTGTGATATAACGTCAACATAATAATGCTACAACGCAGTAATGCAAACTTACCTACTTATATTTTAATAACTGTTTTTCAGATTTACATTTTGATGCGATATGATAAGACAGACGTAATTTTTCAATTATGCGCGAGGCAATATGTTGCAATTTTGCTAGCACTATCATGGAACGCCATTTCAAGATGTACGTAGAGTAACTATCACAGAGCAGTATAAGGCGATAGAAGAGCGAAGAAGGCGTGGTTCATGTGCTCAATTGAGTTTAGCGTGTTGTGCCAGTTTCAGCATAATGTGCTAGTATAACACGTAATCTCACATACATGCTTTTGTGAATATGTGAGTATCTTCATCATGTCGCAGTATTTCCTGTTTACTCTTTCGTTATTGTGCGTGACTTGTCGTTTGTATACACACACACACTGGCGTGTATGACAATTGACGGAAGAATTAGTGCATGATAACGTTTCTAGCCACCTTATATAGCTCTGTGGTAACTATCTTTCGACGCGGGAATTTAGGGAGCATTTTATTTTGGAATATACCGATTTAGAAAGTATCTAGGTTCTCGCATTATTTAAAGAAAAAATATATGGCGCGATGGAATACAAAGGATCTCTAATAAAAAATTAAAAGACCATGTATGATTGTATTGGTTCATTGAACGAGTCAATGACATTGGGTTTAAAAATGGAAGTGGGAACGATGTTATTGGAAATTCGAATCATTTACGAATTACATTAATTATCATTCTTTTGATCCTGACTCAGATTGGCGCTGCCGTCGTTAGTCCCAATTCGATGTTTTTTATTATGGAAGTTGTATTTAAATTGTGTGCGTTTTATAAGTGTATAAGTATTATAGTAAAGCTGACATTTTTATAAATTTGTAACAAGTGTTTAATCTTACTTTATGGCCCGATTGGTACTAACTGATGGCCGATATTATTATTTTTGTATTAATCGATAAGCTTTAGCAAACAAATTATAATTTCACACACATGCCTGGTGTCCCATTGAACATTGCAAGATATATGTAAGAACATTCCTGTTAGTTTTTCAAAGACAATGTTTAATCATAAGTTTACCTAGTCATAATTTAGCAACATTATTCAACGAGTAGTCAACAGGTTAATATTACAATTGATTTCAACGGAGCTTCACTTAGTGCTCCAGACGAAATAAATCTGAAATATGATAGCAAGTGTTCGTTTTTAAACATATCTATATGTAATGGCGAGTTATCTTTTAACCGACTGTCATAATGCACAAATTTAAATATTTTTTACGTTACAATTTTGCGGTGGGTTTTTGTAAATTTGAAAATATGGAATGCATGTTTTCAAACGAATCATTCTATGAATAATATAATACTAATAATAAATAATATAAAGACCTTGCACAACAAAATTAAATAACCGTCCCCTTTTGTCAATATTAATGAACAGGTACGTAAGAAATACACCTAAATGCCACTTTGTTGAGATTTATCAATTTCTGATCCAAAAAGTGCCAAGTTGTACACACTATTAAGGATTTTGTATAAAAATGTAGATATTATTTTATAAACATAATTGCGACTGAATGAATAGTGTTATTTTGAATAAGAATATTCTTTTATGGGGCTATGCTCTGGTTGAAGGAAATTATAAGTAAGTATTATTAATATTATAAATATTATGTGCGCCTCGATACATTTTATAGGCCTCCTCTATAGCTCGTGCTCATAGTTGGTCATGTTTTGTCAAGCCATTATGCTACACCTTAACCAATTTTATGTTGTTTTTCATAAAAAAAACACGGTGTTGTAGTACACATGTCCAATTTTTGTATGAATTATCTCCCGGTACGGAATATCTACATTACATAAGAAAGTATATTACACGGTTGAAAAGGTTAAGTGTCGTCGGTCGGGTTATTTCGTAAATATGGTATACATACTTTACATACACTTATGAAGAAATCGATGACTTGAAAAGAAAAAAAACTAACGTTACACAAGATTGAGCCCAGTTATAATAGTTAGAGCTGAACGAATTAACCTTTGATATATATAACTGGTTGAGTACTGATATGGTACGTTATAATAAACACAAGTGTATATTTTAATAGAAAATAATTACTAATTGCAAATAAAAAGTAACAAAATTGGGTAATATCTTAATATGACAATTTCTGGTGTAACTGGCTTATTTTATGAGTTCATAGTGGATACGACATAAGTAGTGAGAATTTCCAATCAGCTTTATGAATGTATGAACCATGTGTAATTTTTATTAAAATATTACGGTAGATCAAAATTGATAGGATTTTTTAAATCTTGCATGTTTAATAAAACCTTGCCGAACCATCACGGTACAATCGTATGCAATAGTGTAAACATATAATTATATATTATTATGTTCAGATTGAGTAGTTTGCTTTGAATTGTACAGCCATTTTATTTGTATAACTGTTTTATAAAGTTCAGTATGGAAAATAAATAATTATAGTGATACCGTTGTTTTATTCTAGTTTATGTTTATTTAAATATTGTACAATTTGATATGTTTGTCAGTATGCCAGTAGCCTTTTATACTAATAACTTCCTGTTGTTTAACTAAACACGTCGAAACCTCGATTAAAGAGTGACAACAACACAACAAAATAAAAAAAAAAAAACCTTCACACATACGCTAGCTTCCGTGTTTCGGAGGGCACGTAAAACTGTCGGTCCCGGTTGTTATCATTGGATAGCTGTCGTTAAACCTTGTCGGAGGCCTTGGGAGCGGTTTGAAAACATTAGACACGGGTTAGCCACTAACCCGTATCTCTACCAATCCGCATTGGAGCAACGTGGTGGAGTATGCTCTTGGTCTTCCCTAGTTGCGGGAAGAGACCTGTGCCTAGCACTGGGACATGAAAAGGGTTGGAGCCATATGCTAGCAGTGGTAGTAGGATTGGGAGTAACATTGCTAATAAAGTGAATAATGTTAATAGTTACTTAATAAAATATATACATATACGTAGCGAATTAACTAATTAGCACGATCATTACAGCTGATTGTGATTAGTACCGGCAACATATCAATAATTTTGTTTTAATAAGAAAAATCATGGAATTTTATATTACATTTTAATTAGCTAATTTCATTACTTTTACATTTACTTAAAAATTAGTTGTCTGTTGATACATATAGTCCTAATGAAATATTCTTTTCATATTTTTATACACCTTATGGTCAGGGCTTCAGAATAAAACAAGTTTAAATGCTTACTTTATATTTGGGCACTAGCAATTGTAGAAGGCAAGAAATTATAATTATCAATATGTACAAAGTAGGTATATATAATTTTTAATATCTAAATTTTACATCCGTAACAACAACTTCAATGTGAATTTAGTTACATACGTATATATGTCTATGATCTTAATGCAACTATAATTAATTAATACTTATAACATAGTAACTCCAGTTATAATAAAATGGGAAGGTTTGGCTTGGTCCATTCTTCCCAGGTGGTAGTCTGAGTTTGCACCATGAATATTTTAAAACATGTGCTCATTAGAAATTGCAAGTTAACATACATACCTGACACATCTCTATAATGTCTCAAATGTATCGAGTCCACTAAACTGCATTTGACCAGTGTAGTCTATGGTTCATACCGCTCATATCCTGAAAGGACACCCGTGGCAAGCAGTAACTTTAATGGCTGATGATTGGCACTTACAATATACTTTTGGTTTTATTAAAATACTTTTATGTTGTTAAGTTAAGAGTAATAGTTAGCATATATAATATTGATCACCTTGACTGCGGCGCTAATAGTCGATCCGATCCAGCCGTGCGGCTCGAACGGTCTTGGAACGTAACCGAACGCTAGTGCGGCGGCACACGCCTAGCGTGTTTTATTTAGCGAGCCACCCGTGCGGCCGAACACGCCAGACGTGTTTAAATTGCCGAGACACCCGTGCGGCGCACACACTTGGCGTGGTTTATTTAGCGAGCCATCCGTGCGGCCGAACACGCCTGGCGTGTTTAAATTGCCGAGCCACCCGTGCGGCGCACACGCTTGGCGTGTTTTTTTGCCAGAGCGGAATAACAACAACGGGACAACGTTCGTGTTGTCTCGTTCTGGCGTAACGCCGGTGAAAACACAGCAGGTGTGTGTGGTCGCAGTTTTGCGTAGATTTAAATGCAACACACCATATGCGTGCGAGCCGCACGGATGGCTCGGACAGTAAGACACGACATGTGCGTTTGCCGCAATCAACGGGTTATTGAATACAATGTAATAATAAAAAAGATATAATATCTAAAATAATTTATATTGGTGTACATTTTTGGTTTTAGTTATTTAAGAAAAAGCTTAACAAGTTTTTTAAGCTGCTCCAGTATATTACTGCCTTATTGCCAGGGGTGTTTTTTTAGAACGACAAGGAGTAAAGCTATAGTTCGCTGTTTATGGCGAAGTTGAACTAAATTATAATAATAAAGTAGATTTCGATCAAGCGGCCTGATAATTAATAATTATTGACGCTCCATTTAGTTTGTCTGAACTTGGGATTACATGACGCTAACGCTCTTTTTAATAACGAGGTTGATTGGCAATTAAACATCTTACTTATTAGGCAGAATTTAATAAGAAAACCTGCGATGATAGATTTTAATCTATGGTTATAATGTTACCAGCTATGTTGTTTTGAACACAATATGTCAGTATAATATGCAAATAGCAAAATAATTAAGAATAAAACGACAATAATTACAAACATAAGTTATTTTTTTATTAACAATAAAGTAATACAAAAAAGCACTGTAAGAAGCATATTATAGAGAACTGTACCCTGTCATCTTTATATTTCTTTTCTTACGTTTCTAAATCGTGCGCGTGTTAATTGCAATTTGGATTAATAAGGCCCAATATAACAAGAATGTTTCAATAAATGTTTAAAAAGCTTTAGATGTCACACACAATTTTAACAGATGTTTGGGATAGCCAATGTATTGAAATGCGTATTGAGTTTAATATTGGTTCAATAATCAGCGCCAAGGTATTTCAAAGATCCACAACGTCGTTGCGCCCTCAAAACCCGACACGAAAAAAAACCATCAAAAAATGCGCTTCTTGCGGTCAAATATGCATGTATTACGTCCCAATTAGTAAACGAAATATAAAGCTGTTTTTGTAATGTTGCTACTTTTGTAATGAATTGAATTAATACAAAACAGTCATATCCTGCTTCATGTCCACTATCAAAATAAAAATGAAATTTCATTTTCAATTAATACAAAATAATCATATTCCGCTTCGTATCCACTATCAAATGAAAATGAAATTTCATTTTCAATTAATAGAAAATAGTCATATCTCTTTTCGTGTCCACTATCAAATGAAAATGAAAATGAAATTTCATTTTCAATTAATACAAAATAGGCATATCCCGCTTCGTGTCCACTATCAAACAATGTACTAAACTAATTTCTATCAAAATAATGGTACCTTTCTACCAAAAAAAGTTGTCTAATTTTACAGGCGCACCGAGGACATATTAAATTAATGTTACTCTCTTTGAGTCAATAATATTGGATTTAAAAATGAAGACGTGGAGTGTATACAATAATTTATTGAAAGTTTTTAAGGTACGATTTTAATTTGAAACAACCATAGTGTTTTTAAGAGAGGTGTCAGTAATTTTTTGCAGTTTGAGCCGCCTCTGCCGCTTTTAAACCAAATATGACGTTGTGAAATTTTGACCAATATTGATAAATTCATAATTTTACAGTAATAACCTTTCTCATTAATAAATATACATTACACGAATATAAGGTATTAAGTATTTTCATAACACGTTTATTGAACTTAAATAGGTACATTATCATTTCTTATTGAAAAAATAATAGTGCCTGTGTGCTAAATGGTTTTAAAAATTATTTAATCTATTACTAATTTCATAATTACGCTTGTCTCTTGATTATGTAGATACTTGACTAGATTCTGTAGATTCTTAGTTGACGGCCATTACCGGACCAAAATCGGTATGGATAGACAGTCTTAAGGCTCGTGTGCACTTGGGTAAATTTGTATCGCAATAGTTTCAATATAAGTAGCGGCACAATATCAGCAAAATACATACATATGTATCGGTAGATTGGATTTGCAACTTATATAACACTTTGTCGGAATCATGCTACGATATAAATGTGCCCTAGTGCGGACGAGCCTTTACACACGGCCCCGTTTGCATAAGTGTGTAGGGATAACGGCGCCTATTTTTTAAAGACATTTCCGCTTACAGGGGAAAAATTAAAATAGGAAAAGTTGGGTTTTTGGTACCATGCTTATGTCGGAACTTACTTCTTATGTACCATTTGCACCCATCGGGCTGCGCCGAAGAGTAACGCCGTTTAGTACATATCATATTATATCTAACCAAGTAAATAAAAATATTAAAAAATCATTTAGATGCCCATAAACGATTTTTATAGAAGTGCCGACTGAAATTCCCCCACGATTATTTGAACTGAATTATGTTTCACTCAAGTATGGATTGCTATATATAATTAATATTTTTTCCTAATTTCACTACACCACTGTGTAGCTGTTCATAGGACACATCGTCGCCAAATTTCATTCATAACGCGCATTGGCACTTAATTGACTATTTAGTCTCCGAATAAAATGGTTGTGATATATAAGGACAAACGGACATGATGAATTTATTTTTCCGTTTATGCTCTTTGGCAACAGAATAATTTTGGCTTTGGCTAGGAAAATTTGTTGATGTTTGCTTTGTTTACCAGGGGGCAAGGTGGCTCCTGTAGGGTTGAAGTCTATTAACATGCCTTCGGCACTAAACAAATGTTTTTCGTCCACGATTGTTATCTAGTCAAGTATACATAATATATTAATCACAGGATTATCTATTCTTATTACTAAAGCAAACATATTAGCATATTATTTAAAAATAAACAACAATAATTAAGTATATTTTTCTACTTGTTAATTTATGACTCTCATCTATGATGTAAATTAAACCAATATTTCGGTGGCATTTTAAATATAGATATTAGGTACGTTAAAGTTTGGTATGAGTTACTTAGCAAAATTGATCAAATCAATAGAAAGAAATAAATATTTATATTAATTTTAACACATTGACTGCGGCAAACACACCTGACGTGTTTCACTGTCCGCGTCACCCGCCGCAGTCAATGTGCTTGCTTGCTTGTGAGGTAAACAGTAGAATTATAGCTTAATACTTATAACATCTTTTACTATAATAACAAATAAAATATACCAATACCTCCATAACATTCAAGAGTTTAGGTTTTGCCACATAATATCTATAATAAAATATATATACTTTATAACTTGGAATGATTTTTACATTTTCACAGCAAACTGGTTGAATACAATATTCACATTAGTAAATACAACTACATACTCAAAAATTTACTTAAATATTAAAATTCAATAATATTCCGACAAATTGTCACAGATAATAAAGTTGATAATATAGTATGATTTTAAGGTGAATATACACTAAACTGTTTACTCGTAACGCCGAGACACTCTGATGATACTTCGCTAATCGAACATTAAGAACGACGCTCGACGTTTTGTTACACTAGATTTTCAAATAAAGAACAAATTTGTGTAACAATTAATCGAGGAAAGTTACGAGCGATGGCAGAATATCTGAAGAGACAGAATATCTGAAGAGAAGTGTGTAAATAGATTGCAAAATAGAAAGAAACGCTACAGGTAAATGCTTGCTCACTATGAGAATTAGATCGATCAAAGCCTCGAACATTCGCAGGTACGTTACTTTACATGGAAATGCTTTCTGAATTGTGGTCTTGCTTGTGTTGTACCTTTCGCCAGAACGTCACGTTACAAATAAATGTTGTAATGTTCACTCACCTCTTTACAAACATGTTCATAATCAAATGGTATAATTGAAGTAAGAAATTTTAATGTAATGATTTTTATCAATTAGCTTAATGTAAAATATATCTTATATAAATTACATTATAAATATATATAAATTACAATCATGTTGCGCTACAACATTATCTGATATAATTATGTTATCTATTTGACTAGTTATTTAAATAAATGACATTGAATTATGCAAAGGAAATTAATTGAGTATTGATATCCTATGTCATAAATTTAGCTTGAAATTAAAATACAAATATGTACTTATTGTAGTTCACATATCCGTAGGCAAGATATCCGGTATCAGATATTGGCAAAGATCCATTTCAGAGTTAACAAACCGCACCTTGCTCGCTGTATTATCATCCAGCCTTGAACAAAAATTAGACACACACTTAAGT
>DWKL01000109.1:0-24825 GCA_018249415.1 Phareas burnsi | reverse complement strand
AACAAGTAACACATGATGGTTGGTCAATAACTTCTTTGTTAGTCAATGTATTCGAATGTTAAACATGTTAAAACTCATTTGATTATGGGCACTTGTAGCGCTGTTGAACAAAATCGCTAATTAAAAACTATTTATTACTGTTTAGTTTGATTTGCTATTAAGGCGTGTTTATTTAGTTTTTATGACTATATTTTTCTTGCATACGATCGATTTAGGAAAGTTCCGGTTATCCGTTTTGACATTCGGTTTTTCGTTTTGACGACCCACTTGGCGCAGCGGCCTAACTAAGGGCCTATGTCCAGCAGTGGGCCTGCGATGACTGTGATGATGATGTTGACATCATTTTTAAGACCTATCGAATGATACCCCACACGATTATGTATTTAGTAATTTTTTTCAATCCTCATTTCATGTATGATGTGCCCAATTTTTTTCTCAATTTTACTACAACATTGTATAACGGTTCATAGAATATACCTATATACGTTCCACATTTTATCTATGTGATGCCAGTAGTTTCCGAGTAAAATTACTGTGACATGAACGGAGAAACGGGCCAACGGCCATTTGATTATGGAACCTTAAAACATGAACCCATTTTGAATGCATACGAACGTATTTTTCCGCGTGACCTCAAGTCGTTTCTCTGTTATTGGTTTTAGGCTTGTAAAAGTATGGAGCACGATACGAAAAAAAGATTATCTAGTATGATAGCTAATAATAATTAAAGAGGTGACATAACTATATTTTATTAGGGGATGTACCACCGCCGCCCTCATAATCCGCCGTAAAGCAATTCTTGTGTTCTATAAGAAGAGGTGTGAAATTACAGCGACGCGACTATATTAGCCCTTAGGAATTGTGACGCATATACATACGACATCAGATGGAACTTCAGTCTTGTTTGAGGTTAGATGTGGATGATCCCATGGACAGCCACATCTACACTCAAACAGCAGTCCATGCTGCAGTGACCACTTAAAATAAGGTAGTCTGCATGTTCCTTTACTAATATTCAAACATAAAAAAATATAAAGTTATTTATCAGCTTAATATATAAACATAAATCGGTCCCTGGCAAGAACGACTACTTAATTCTTCATGAACCCATTAATGTTTCACTGCTGGGCACGGGTCTCCTCACAGAATGAGGGTAAGGCTATATTCCACCACGCTGACCAGGTGTAGATTGGTAGACTTCACACACCTTCAAGAGCTTTACAGAGAACTCTCAGTCATGCAGATTTCCTCTGTTTTCTTTCACCGTTAGAGCAAGTGATAATTAATTTCTAATAGGTACATAACTTCGAAAAATCATAGGTGCGTGTGGGATTCGTACCTTGGACCTCTAGTGTGAGAGACTGGAAACTTAACCATTAGGCTCTCACTCCTATTTAATTAATCTTCAATATTACCCTTTGCTAGCACATTCTATATTAATTAGATTTTGAGATTATTGAAACAGTCCACATTCATCCAATGGCAAATTTTTGAAAATCATCTACTTGTTACCAAACACACTGCTTACATGTCAGGGTTTTTAGAAAACTATTGATTCCAATAAATTATTTTACTTCTAGAAAGGTCAGGACACAACGGGCCGTTCAGAAAGTTTTGCATAAAATTGTTTTCTATTTAAGTTGTATTGACTCCCTTTTTTCTCTTTTTTATACACGAAGAGTGGAAAATGAGCGTGCAGACCACCCGCTGTTAAGAGTGCAGCCCATGGCCACCCAAAGCTAACCTCAAACAAAACTGAAGTTCTATCTGGAATCGTATGTAGATATGTCACTACTCCTGAGTACTAAGATGGTCGCCTCGCTGTACGTGTGCCCGGTAATCGCACCTCTCCTACCGAAACACAATAACTGCTTCACGGCGGATTATGAGAGCAACGGTGTTACTTCCCTGGATAAACCGTAGCTCTACCATCTTTCAGATTATGTACTATTTGGGGACGATAAATGTCCATGGGCTGCAGTAACCATTTGCCTCCAAGTGGCCAGAACTTTGTTTGCTACAATAGAAGTAGCGATAGTACTTAAAATAACACGATCAAAGTGCGAGACGCTTATTTTTCTATATTTGCCTTCATTACCAACCACTCATTGAAATTAATAGCTTTTAAGATTAATGAGGACTGATTTCCTCCAATGATTAATGTTTGAGGATCGATTAATATAACTAAATATGGGTATAACGCCGTATTGCAAAGATTTTTACGAAGCTGGGTAAACTAAGTTCATTCAACTTTGCTTTTCTTCGGCCATGCTAGACATAAATTAAGGTTTTAGGCCACCAACTAAATAGAAAAAAAATAAAATAAAATACCTAGATTTAGTTTAAGAGAACATGAAGTAGATTTTTGTGACGCTGGCATAAATATTTTTTGTATGTTTTCTCATAATCATCTTACTCATACAAATGTAGAGTTGCAATAACCTTAACATACCTTTTATTTTAATTTAAACATTTTATTTAAATGTGGTAGAGTTTTTAGCAATAGGAACAGTGGGGACATATTTATGTCCTATTGCTGAGCACGAGTCTCTTCCCACGACTGGGACTGCTAGATTATCTATATTCTATATATCTATTTGTATCTCATAGCAGCAGTGTTTTGTAATAATATATAATAGCATCATCATCATTAACGCATTAATATCCCACTGCTGGGTACGGGCCGCCTTTCAGAAAGAGAAGGGTTAGGCCATAGTCCACCACGTTGGCCAAGTGCAAATTGGTAGACTTCGCACACCTTCGAGATATTTACAAAACTCACAGACGTGTAGGTTTCCTCACAATCTTTTCCTTCATCGTTAAAGCAAGTGATAATTAATTTTTAATACGTACATAACATTAAAAAATCAGAGGTGCGGCGAGATTGGAAGCTCGGCCCCACAGTGTGACAGGACGGAATCATAACCACTAGACTATAACTGTTTATAATAACATAGTACAGCATATCTTACAAAAATAGCACGCGAGATAGTAAAGGCAAACAGCTTGAAGTATAAATTCTGTCCAAAACAAGATTGACTAAGACTGACGGTAAGTATTTAATATGTTTGTTTCTCTTATTTCTTTTAAAACATTTTTTCCTGCATTATATGCAAAACTTGTAATTTACCACTTAAACACCGGTAGCGTGCGTGTTAAAGGAAAAGGGTAGGGAGTGACTCACATACCTACAAATGTATTGAATCATTGTTATTATTACACAATTTCTTTTATAACATCCATATAATCTATTAAGACTAACTGGATGTTTAAAACGATGTCTCTATGAAATAATGTATTATATTGTAGTAGGTGGTAAAGGTACAGTTCGACCGGGGGGGTAACACCGCCATCCGCCGTATGGGCGGTTTGGAAACGTCGTTGTACTATCGGTGGATGTTTCAAACCGCCCATAACGCCCCCGACACCGCTTAACGACCGTTATTAAAGGACAAGTGGGGCCGATAGCTAAATGTTTCTCCGAACCACAGGAAATATAAACCACAGTTAAATTTAATGTATGTTATATTAAATTTAATTTAAGTTATTTATTTCATTTAAGTTACATTAAATATATGTTACATTAAATTTAACTGTGGTTTATATTTTTTGCAAGGTGTGGTTATCGGGTACTTATAAGTGAGGCGACCATCTTACTGCCTTTCTTAAGCTATAATGACCTTACATACCAAAACTACTTTTCGAGTTGTGGCCAAAAAGAGGGTAATTTTAAAAAATTAGTGCGACTCAATAACTACGAATATGTCATGTACAAGACTAATAGATCACTTCGAATAGTGAAACTTTTAATTCGTATTTTACTGATAATGAAAACCTCAAAATGTAGAAATCGGTTAGAAGTTGTATAATGGCATTTTAGCTTAAGGGCGGTAGCTTTGTATTAGAGAGTTGTGATGTATTTATGTACGACCACAGATTTACCTCGGATTTCCCTCCTGTTAACGATTAAATGCAGGTCTTCATGAGCTTCATTGACCCTTAATATCAGTTAGTCTGCATGCTCAATTATTACTTAATGTCCGCATCGGTTCTAGGTAAGTAAGTAAGGTTCTGGGTTGGTAAGTAATGAATATACTTTAATGAAATCTGCTCGTAAGAACTATTCGTGTCTCTATTGAAAAGCTTTATAACAAATGGACAAAATGTATGTGTTGCCCATTACGAACGGACTGGGAGTCCATGTAGTATTTTAATATCATTTTGTATTATGTGGGATGAGAATTATTTTATATGCTATACATACATATAGTGTGTGAATTGAGTCTGAAGAAATTTTAATAACAAATTGTAGTTTGCAAAAATATATTTACTATTAAAATTTTTGAATAAAGTGTTCAGCACTAATAAAAAGTTCACTAACTTAATATAATTAAATTGACTTTTAATAAATTTAAAATTAGATTAAAGTGATTAACAAAAAAAATTGCAAAAGTTCGGGGTGTATAACATCAATCGTGATACATTTTTCGCTGGTAGCTATGTGTGAGTTTAGAGTTATAAAAAAAATTGTAAAACGTTATTTTATATTAGTTTACGGAAAGCGTGGCGTTAGTCATCCGACGGACATGGGAGCGACCGCAAGAATAGGAAGCTTGCTCAATACCACAGACAATAATAAATTTGAAAATTTCCATATATAAACATGGTGTTCTGAGTAATTCTTGAATGAGTCAATGAAGAAAATTATACAATATTTACGATATTCATTTTTAAATGTTGAATTATTCTTTTATGATATAAATGGCACAAAAATAAGATACATGTGAATCTGCGCACGCAACAACCACGCTGTTCCATCGCACCGTTACCACGTATTTGTGCGTACGCATGTATATCTTATAGTTTGTGACTGTGTTAGATATACATAGTTTGGGCGAACCGGCAATGTAGCTGTTGTTGTTTAGGGATGCTATGTTCTATTTTGTACTATATGGTAAGATTACGGCTGGCTTTCTTTCTGGTTTTCCTGGATTTATCATAGTTTTAATGGCTCGGGTACTGTTAATAGTATTTTTTAGAGAGAGAGCGATATAGATAGAGAGAGAGATAAAGACATTGAAAGAGAGACAGAGAAAAGGAGAGAGAGAGAGAGAGAGATAGTTGTAGAAAGAGAGAGAATGACATCCAGACGCCTGTCGTGTCCAACGGAAACCCAATTAATGGAACGATATGCGTTCATGTACAAAATGAAACGGTTAATTTTGTATGTCAATGATGATAAGCAATAAATTAAATTTATTAAATGTACCTATTTAATTTGCTTTACTAAAGGTCCTCTTCTTGTGTGTCAATAATTGCTAAATAAATAAGCCGTTAAGATTATTAAAAAAAAAAATTTTTTAAGAAATCGACCGTGCAGACCTCCTCCTGTTGAGTTGTCTCTTTGTCTATCTGATTTCGTACGAAGAATGCGTTACTACTCCTAAGGACTATTCTCCTCATAAATTAACCCGGCAACCACATCTCTCCAACCGAAACACAAAAATGACTTTACGGCTGATTACGATATCCGGTAAATAGTTTCGCCGTGAGCACGATCCATGCAACTGGGTCGAAATATCTTCAATTAAACGCCGCATATCATGAGTTAATAAAATATATAATTCCGCGATAATATTAGCTTAAATTCTTATGTCCGGAAAGTAATCTCGATTTCGCCACATTTAGGGTTTCAGGGTTTGTAGTTTTTGTCCGGTGTCGGCTATTTAGGTGATGACGCCCTTAGGTATAATTGATGTACGTACATATTACGTGCAGCGTTCCAACTTAGCTTTTAACGGTAGCAACGGTTCTGTGAATAATTTCGTAGGGCTTCTTTCTATTTTTATGTTGGCTACTGCTGTCCGTTGGCGGCAGTTTTGTTTTTTGGTTGGAGAGGTGCGAGGTGACCACCTTCGACCTCAGGAGTAGTGACATATCTACCTACGAGCTCAGACAGAACTTCAGATTTATTTGAGGTGAAATATGGGTGTCCTTAGGTTGCAGTGGCCATTTAACATCAGGTGCCCAGCTATGAGTGTGCTGGGCACCTGATGTTAAGTGGATACTCTTCAAATAAAATCTAAATTCGTTAAGTGAAGATACGGTAACAATATTTACTGATTTACCTTGACTTATTACATTTTTAAACCAACATAATGCTAAAAACATTAGTGCTTCTTAACAACGTTCATTTGGAAAGAGGGTGAGAAACATCAGGGCGAGGGTTAAATATAAAAATCGTTATCGGATGAAGGGAGCACGTAGGCTAGTCGCCGTACCAACGAATTTTGTACATTTAAAATAAAAATTAATAACGCTTTCTACACTCACAGCCCACACTATGTTTCACTGTGCCGTGGGTACCATAGATACACACAAAGACGTGTACACAAACACCCAAACCCAGAACAGAAATCAAAATTCATCATTTGGATGTCTGCCTGTCTGGGAATCAAACCTCGAACCCTCTGTGGGTCAGATCGGGTCAAACGACCGTCACGTGGGTCGTCTTACATTTACTTTTAGGAATTTCGATTCTCGAAATTAAATATTTTTAATTTGGTGTTAAGTTTATTGTAGCTCTATTTTTACGCCTTTACCTTTTTATGTATAACTAGCGGCCAGCGCCAATTTAGCTCAGGTTTAAAAGATAGTCAAGCCATCGTTGATATTTTTTTAGAACCGTTCAAGAACCATTCAATAATATACTATTTTCTTGTAACATTAATTGCGGATGCGGCGTACGCCGCGGATGCTCTAAAGAGACATTACGTTTTCCGACTTACTTGATGAATATCATCATAACTTGAATTAATTGATGAACATAAAATATAATTTGTGTCCATCTAGAATAATGCACCTTTCAAATCGTGAACGAATTTTGCAAATAGGTGATGTGGTTCCGGAGATTAACGTCTACGTTCTCTTCTCTTTTTCTTTACAATATTATATTACCACAGATCTATATACAAAAGACACAAACACGTATGCAGTCCTCCTAATGGTAAATAGCTGCTGCTTTTAATAGCTGGTAGAACTGTATTTGGTCCGAGGAAATACCACCACCGCCCGCATAATCCGCCGTGAAGCAATTTTTGTGTTTCAGTTGGAGAGACGCGGTTACCGGAACGCTTATACCGAGGCGATCACCTTAGTCCTCAGGAGTAGTAGCGCATCTATGTATGACTTCAGATAGAACTTAAATTTTGTTTGAGGTTAGATGTGGGTGCCCATGGGCTGCATTGACTACTTAACACCAGGTGGCCTGCACGTTCGTTTTCTACTCTTCAAATATACAAAAGAAACATTGACATCTATAGTCAACACCAAAAAGGACTGGAGTTCTATCTAATGTCGGCCATATATGGGTTGCTGCTGCTGCGGATAAATCGGAACATCTCGTGTATGTGTCTCTTTCTTATCAAGTGTACTCTTTAAACCAGAACACAGCAGTGTTTAACTGGTTCTTGTTGGTTACAGTCTTCAATACTGAAGGTCGTGACCTTGGAAGTCCTTTATGGTTATTTGTATTATTTCCCTCCATTTTCTTTTGTTCTCAACTTCTTTTAAGGTGGCTTTTATGGGGCGTCCGTGAGAGCAGTTAATTGGTCACATCTTACGGCTAGGTGACCGGCCGCGGGATCTTTATCCTACCACTTCCACAGTTTCTACATATAAGGCAAAGCAAATGTGGCGACTGTGGCTTTGAAGTCGAACCACGAATGATTTCACCACGTTTGCTAGCTGGCATATCTTCAAACTTCCCCGGAGGCACGCGTTTTCAATACCGTATGACTTCCAGCTAGAATCCTGTTAAAAGACCTTGTCACGAACCGATTGTTATATTTTTTGCGCGAATTATTATCAAATCGCATGACGGTACGCGCACGCAAGGGGATCGCCACGGTAACGACCTCAGCCCGGCTCGAGCCCACGATAAATCACTTTCCCTTCGCTATTTCTCTTTCGATTTTCACGGACTATATTGCCGTCCTTAAGCTAAAATGTTGTTATTCAACATCTAGCCGATTTCATATTTTGAGATCTTTGAATCAATAAAACTTTCAAATTGAAGGTGCTCTATTAGATCTGTATTTGATACCTCAAAATCTTGCATATGGTGTGGAGGAATAAAGCGGCACTCACTTTTAAAAATTACCCTATTTTTGACCACAACTCCAAAAGTGGTTTTGGTACGTAACGACAATGTAGGTCAAGCACGGCAGTATTGTGGTGTAGTTGGTCTGCCGAGGGTTTCTGATTTTGAATATGATCACACACAAAGACAAGTACACAAACACCCAGGCCCAGAACATAATTCGAAATTCAAGATATTGATGTGTGTAGATCGTGGATTGAACTAGGAACCTCCGCGAGACCGGTACCAGACCACATAGATTGTCATGTGAATTGTTGAACGACCCGTGTGGCACATGACTATACCGGTATCACACGCAAAGGGTTCCAGGTTCAATTCCCGGCAAGACATACATCTAAATTGTGAATTTATATTTCTGTTCTGGGTCTGGGTGTTTGTCCTTGTGTTTATATGTGTCCGTGGCACCCACGACACAAGGAAACCTAGTGTGGGGCTATGAGTGTATAAAGGTTTTTTTTGTTTTTTAATTGTGAATTCGTAACACGATCAAATAATTCGACATAAGCGATAGTATCTCGAAAAAACAAAGGCGCCACATAATTGTGTGTATATCACCCAACTCCTATAAACTGTAAGACGTATAGTGTAACCAAGTTGTATGCGAAATTATATCGATCACCCACGTAATACTGCCCTGCAGTTAGACGTGTCTACAAGTTAAGTGTAGGGTCCACGCCCTAAGCAATAAGCGTAGTTGTGTAATCTACTAGACTTCCGCCACGTAAACACTAAACCAGTTGAATTGACCTCCCGAGCATACGACGGTCGATATTTCAAAGGGGTCAGGGTGTAACAATATTTCTTCTTCTCCGATCGTGTTCTCACTAATAGCAGTTTTTAAAGCGTAAAATATCCATTTAAATCGATTAGGATGTGTGATTATTCTGTGTGATTTGCGAACAAACATACAAACAGGGAGACAAACATTCTGAGAAAATAATGTTTGTGTTCAAAAACCGCTCAATGTTGACATCAGTCAGTTCTTTAAATATTTTTAAAGAACATCAATGCAGTTTTTAAACAAAATCAATGCAATTCTATAATATTGTACGTACATTAATATACCGTAATATGTTAAAATAACATTGTCTGTGTGCAATTTTAAAACAAGCTTCTATAATAAACGTATATATTCTTTAAATAATAAAATTAATTTTGTCTTTGTTATACAATCAATATGCCCAACACACACACACCTACGTACAGCTAGCGAGCACAAATTTCTTTAAGCTCTACAGAAACTAGCGTCCCGTTTGGCCTTTGTCGCCTATATGCAAAGTGTATGCAAAGTGGCCGCCTTTTTGGTTTAAAAGAATCTAGATCATTACACCTATTTGTCTTAGGTATTTTTATTTGTCAATTAATTTAATTTAATTTATTGTTCTTTGATTGTTTACTTAATTGCGATTATTTTTAATTTCTCTTGAACAGTTGTATCAATAAATTCTACACATTTTTAGAATCAAAGTGCATTGCTGCGCTGTATTTGTGTATTCGGGTTCGTCTCAGGAGCCATAGAATGGATTTTCATATGGTTTTTACCAATTAAAAGAGTAATTATCTAGATAGGTAATAGGTTATAACTCATGGACATTTTGCGATACAAATACAAATAATAAGCTATGATGAGCTGTATGATGATTTTTGTAAATTTAGTCGGAAACTATCGCCCTTTTTGAAAGCTTGCGTAGCATGCACTGCGTAAATAGTTAAAATAAAACTAAAGTAATAGTTGTACAATTCCACTTAAAAAAAAACTATCTATATGTCTCATTCGTCTCCATCTTTTAAATTCGACTCACAGTAACTATTTTATTATTATGCGAATGTATTTTGACCGACAGTATTAATCCTTATCTAAAACCCGCAACATCGTTTGTCCTATTCACGTCCTTCATATGCGCCCTGCACGTCACATTTTAAATTTCTTTTAAAATATCCTTCTCATAAAACAAATCTATTCCCACTCCTCCCTGTTAATGCGGTAAGACTGTTGAATTCACTTCCACCTAAATCTCATCTCCTAAGACACTCTTTGTTTAAAGGAAGAGTCAAAGAGCATTATTTATAACTTTCATAGTATATGTATTTATATATTTTTTAATGTGCTTATATGTATTATATATATTTATATATGAATGAATGTTTATAGACAATCTGTGTTAACTCTATTTTTGAGTGTGCTAAATTTGTTCTCTATAAGAAGTACACACCGATCTCAGTATTGGTGAAAGAAATATCATTTTGAAATAAACAGTCCTGTTTAGTTCTTGTGTCTTTTTTATATGTTTTGCGTTAAAAAACTTGTTAAATAAATATAGTATTTAATTCAGACCACCGCAACGGAGCGCGTCGAATCCGATGTGTCCCGACAATAGTCGAACATGCCCGAAGTTATTGTCATCAGACGGGGCGGGCGGTAGTGGTAAATAAGATTATGCTTATAAGCAGCTACAAGAGCTTAAAAACAGAAAGCTTCATTTAACCATACATTAAGAAACTGTTTTGTTATTGCGGTATATTATTGTAATATTCATTTTAATGGATACTTTGTTTTTTATTAATTGTTACACTATGTAATCAAATTATAAAATTGTCATCAATTTTAAATTTCAACGTTAATTTGAATTCCAATGGTAATTTAAAAGGTTTACTTTTCGTTAATATTTATTATATATAATTCACGTGTCACGACGTTTGTCCGGGATGAAATACGCAACTAGGTATCCCATTCTAATGTTTTTTTTTAAATGTGTGTTTTGTTCCACCTTGAGAGAGGATAGTTTTTATTTAGATGTTTTTCCTTAACAATACCAATTATAATATTTAATAATCGAACGAAATATAAAAAAAACCCATAGCAACGCGTGGCCGTGTCTGCTAATATTTTAAATAAATTATCTATATGTAATACTTAACGTATTTCAGATAATATTTTACACATTTTTATCATAATGGGAGCTAGTTTGTCAAATCATTATGTTTATTATTGTTTTGAGGTAATGTCGGTAGAATATTTGGATTGATAGTTTCATAACAGTTGACGTTGAAAGCCTAGCAGCCTATTCATATGTTTTATGTTATAAAAGTAGCAAGCGAGCATGGAGGCCATGTGATGTTAAGGCACTGTAGGCCATAGTCATCCATATTATCTCAAATAGGATTGAAGTCATATCTGAGGTTGTACGGACATGCGCCATTAATCCTGAGGATTAAGATCTTCGCCTGCAAGCGTACTCAATAAAGACACGCCTCAGACCGAAACACAAGAATTGGTTCACGGTGGATTATGAGGGCGTCGGTGGTATTTCCCAGGTCGAACCATTGTTCTACCACCTACACTTGTTTACGTAGTGAAAACACGGTCTATGGTCAAAATTATATTCTTTATAACTTGGTTCCATGTAGGCATATAGACAAATAGGTTATACCTGTGTAAACCACTTTGAATTATTAACGCATATAAAATTGCAGCAGTTAGCTACAAAATTGCACTTATTAAGTGCGCCAGGAAATTGACAAAGGAAATTTCTTGGCTATTATAGCGTTGCAATTATACACAATTGCTGGGAAATATCAGAATTATCTATACAAATAAAGTCGTACTTTTGCGCTAACTGCTTAGATATTATATATTTTTTTATAATACGTCTTTTATTGATGTAGATTTTTCTATGTTATACATGGATAGCAAAAAAACAAACTAACAACCAACCAAACATGTGTTATAGGCGATAACCAAATCTATTACTGTCTCACAGCTGAGCTCGTCCACTCTAAAATCTAAAAATGAGAAGGGTGGGTCATATTTAACCACTCCTGCTAACGGAATAGTCCTCCCCTCCTCTCAAGCGTGTAGGTTCCTACTTATGTTTTCCTTTACCCTCAAAGCAAGTGTTAAGTACATTATTAGAGAAATCAGATTCGAACCTCGGAACCAGAGCGTGAGGCCAGAATTCCACCTCTAGCTATCACTGCTCAGCGCATAACATATACTTGAATGAAAATGAGCTGACTTAGCTGTATATTATGTATCAAGTGTCACTTCTTATGCAACGCTCTGATGGTCGTATAAAAGACGTCAAGACGCCGGGGACGTGATGATATTGAGAACGTGTTCTGTGGAAAATCATTCTTATGCATTGAAAATATTTACAGGGTTACGTAAATTGCAGTTTGTAAAAAGCTGAGAGAATAACGAACAAACTTAACGTTAGTAGAAGTCTTTGTGCTTCGATAACGGAGACCGATTATTACCGATTTCTGGCTTACAACAGTGGTTTTTAACGCTGCTGTGTTCTAGTTTAAAGGGTGTGGTAAGGGAGAGATTCTAACACGAGGTGTAACAATACAGTCCTCAGGGGTAGTAAAGCATTTTATGCCTAATCTAGGTAGGTTTGGCTGCAATCCTGTTTGGAATAGATTATAGATGCTCTATCATCAAGTGAACCGCTTAGCCGTTTGCTATGTTTACATAGTGTTGGCGCGACTATACTTGCGTATTATATTATAATATTTTAATTAATATTGTAGTATTATGTGTAAATATAAACAGTCACCGAGAGGTATTTATCTCTTAGAGAACAAGCCCAGGCAAAGAAAAAACCCTCGAGAACCGAATAATCCCCAAACTCCCCGTGGTACGATAGTGTCGTAGGGCATAAGAGGTTCGGCAGGGTAGAACGGTCGCCTATCGATTCGATTAAAATTAAACATGATTGATTAATTAATGGAGCAATTACAATAATTGCAATAGAAGAGAATTGACATTAGGTGACAGGTGGTAGAACAATCGTTAATTTGTTGTGGTCGGTAAGAATTATTTATTTTTACAATTACTCTTTTGTTTTGTTCAATTTGTTGATTGATTGTACATTTCAAAATACAATTCTACATTTCGATAATACATTTTTGCATTTCGAGGTGTGCCCACAGAAATTTAAAATTGATATTACGTTTTTTCATAGCGTAGGAGTAGCAAACGAACATGCAGACTATCTGTTGATAAATGGTCATTGCCACCCATGGTTATGTGTAATCAACCCCAAATCAAATTGAACTCTTTTCTAACGTCGACCACAGATACTTTCCTCCTTCTGAGGATTAATTTGGAACGGCTTGTACAAGTGTCTCCCTTTTCACGCCTTTCAAACCAGAACATGGTAGCGTTTACTACTGCTGTTATAAAGCAGAAATAGTTGGGACGGTGGTGGACGGTGGACGGTGGTGGTGGGACGGTCGAACTACTAAGGGTTCTGCCATCTTGTAAATTAGCCATCTAATATTAAATGGTCATTAGCACTTACGGACATCTATTACTGACCTAGGATAGTTCAATCTGAGATCGATCACCTAGAACCACTTAGATAGAACCATCCAGAACACACCATCTACATCAATTCAATTTCATCATCAAAAAAATCAATAGGTGGTAGAACAATCGTTCGTCTAGGAAAGTACCACCGCCGCCATCATAATCCGCCGTGAAGCAGTTGTTGTGTTTCGGTTGGAGAGGTGCGGTCACCAGGCACACATAGCGAGGCGACCATCACGGCCCTCAAGAGTAGTGACGCATCCGTATACAGCCTCAAACGGAATTTCGGTTTTGTTTGAGGTTGGATGTGGGTGTCCATGGGCTGCGGTGACCACTTAACATCTGGTGGCCTGCATTGCATTGCATTGCTGCTTTACGAACACGAAAAAACATCGCTATTATAAATCCTCAGACGTAATCTGACCACTTTGTACGACACTACAATCATCAACATGAAGACATAACGAGTTGTAGCCAAATTAACTGCCTCACTATAGAATAGTATTCGAATTAAATATTCATAACTGGGCGGTTTAAGCTTTACCATAGTATTCGTAATAGTAATCAGCCTAGACGTAACGTCATTTTACAGAATTGTCGATCTACAGTCTACAGTCTACTCGTGACCACGGCCGTTGCATTACGGTCGAAACGTCGAGAGTCAAGGTAAATACTTCGATTAAAATATTACGCGATTAAGTCCCGTTTACAGTGTAAAAAAAAAATTGTCGATAGCAATTTAATTATTAGGGGATTGGTAGGTGGACTCGGTTGGTGGTGGTTCGTCGGGGGCAGTACCACCGCCGCTCTCATATTTCGCCGTAAAGCAATTTTTGTGTTTCGGTTAGCGAGATGTAGAGACCGGACACACGGCGAGGTGACCATCTTAGTCCTCAGGAATAGACGCGTCTATGTACGACCTCAGATAGAAATTCAGTTTTGAATTAGGTGTCCAAGGGCTGCACTGACCACTTATTGTCAGGTGGCCTGAACGCTCGTTTGCTACTCTTCAAAAATAAAGAAATGGTTCATAACTGGACGGTTTTAGCTTCACCACAGAATTCATAATACTACTCAGGCTAGACGTAACGTCATTTTCCAGAACTGTCGATAGCAATTTAATTAGGCCGGACGCGTGGCAGGTTCGTAATGCAATTGATTGGACATGTTTCCCACCTCTGTATAATGAATTCTAAACTGACAAATAAATTCGTTGTATATTAACAACCTCAAGTATAAATGCTTTGTTGTGGTTTTTATGCATAGATGTAGAAAACTAGCATGCAGTTTGCCATGGGTTGCAGTGGCCACTGCAGCCCATGGACACTCACATCTAAACTCAAATAGGACTGAGGACGTACGTAGATGCGTTACAACTCCTGAGGCCAAAGATGGTGGCCACGCTGTAAGTGTACCTGGCAACCACACCTCTCCAACCGAAACACAAGAATTACTTCACAGCGGACTATGAAGGCCGTTATGGTATCTCCTCGGACGAACAATAGTTCTACCACTTGTAAAAATATTACAAATGTTAATTGCCAACCGCTGCGTCACACGGGTTGTCCCGCATGTTACCATACTGGTTTGAAACACAGAAGGTTCCGGGTTCGAGTCACGGGCAGGCAAACAGTTAAATGATGAATTGAGTCTGGGTGATGAGTCTGGTATAGTCTGGATGCTTGTGTACTCGTCTTGTATTTGTTTATGGCACCCACGACTCAGGGTATCTTAGTATGAGGCTATGAGTGTACAAAGCGTTAGAAAAAATTGGCGGCCCTGAAGGTAGGTAGCAGGTTCTGGATTAAAGAGAATAACTTATAAGTTGTAATGTATTGTGACCATTCAAAGCCCGCATTTTGTTTGTCTATGATATTAATGTTTATTTTCTGTAAAAGTAAGCAGTGAAATCACTACGTTTGCGTGCTTCATTCCGGGCCCATTACCGTGTCGATCGATTTGTTTAATAGAACTAATGCATTGATATTTCATGGCTGCGGGCATCATGAAACGTGTATTTATGGCGCGATGCGTGGATTTAAGCGAAGACTATTAAATATTTCCAAGCTTTTAAAACGTTTATTAGTTTTTGGATTCTGAAAAGTTTTGTAAAACAGTGACGTAACTTGGAAAATATAAATTATATAGTATTAAAAATATCTCCACCAATCTGTATTGGCGCTGCTCGGTGGAGTATCTTCCAGACCGTCTCCGGTTAGGAGAATAGCCCCGTGCCCAGCAGTGAGACATAAAAAATGGTTGTCAAGCCAAAAAAATCTTAAAGCAGAATGCAACCTACTTGATGTTGAGCGATCACTGTCAGCTGCAGACATTTATTACTAACCCAAATAGGACAAGGGTCACCTGAGTTTGGTCTCAGTTTGATACTGCTCCTGAGGACTAAGTTGGAACGCCTCTTTACCACACATTTTAAACCAGAGCATAACAACTTCATAGCGCTTTTATAATATAAATACGTGGAGTGGTGTCCAACCACCAAGAAGACTTGCCCACAACTTGCATTTAAAAACTTGCCCACAGTTTGCATAAAGGTTAACCATGGAAACAGCTAAACGGATTTTTTACGAAAAATTTACGTAAAAATAAAGCAATTTACAAGGATTTTTGTCAGAATTTTAGTCAGATAATATCTTTAAAATTAAACTGAGTATTTTTTTTTCAAAACGGGTTTAACACCCGAACCCCCACACTAGAACACTCTTTGTCATGGGTCCCATGGATACATACAAAGACGAGTATATAAACACACAGACCCGAAACGGAAATGTAATTCCATTATTTAGATGTATGGCCGGGAATCGAACTCGGAGTCCTCTGCATGTCAGTATGGGTACCGCAGCACCAGACTTGACTTAAAAATTAAAGACTGCAAAATTTGCGACAACATACCCGTGGATCTAAGTTTATTTAGAAATTTAATATTGTAAACAAGTACCTTTTTCTATACAATAAATTTATACCGATTCATATATAAAAAAAAAACAAATTAATTCACGCGGCGATATGGATCTGTCGTCACAATTGAATTGTAAGCAAATTACGGCTTAACTGAATACAACAAAGCCCCAAAAGCCAGGTACCAGGTCACTACCTAATACATACATTGGCAAAAAGGGCCAGAGACGTTTGGCCGCCATCCAAGTATTGTGTAACACATTCAAAGCAGATTACATGAATGGATTTTTATAGCATAGAAGTAGCAAAAGACCCGTTGACTGCATGCCCATCTGACGCTAAGTGGTCATTACCGCCCATGGACATCTTGTAATGGATCCCAAATGATATTCATGGGCCGGATAGATATGTCGTTTTTGAGGACTAAGTTAGTGTGTGTTAGGTTACCTTGTTTGCCTCTTGAAGTATTCCTGCTTAGTACCCAAGGATAGCAACGCATGTGTGTTACGATGTGCATTCATAGACCTCGCGGATTGTACATATCATAAGAGATCACTAACGTTAACCAACGTTGAGCGCGGTCGCGAGTTTGGTGTTTTTTTTATGTTTGAAGAGTAACAAACGAGCATACAGAATATCTGATGTTAAGTGGTCAGTAGAGCCCACGGATCTAACCTCAGAGAGGAGGGAATCCCTATCAGGGGTTGTACGTAGATGAGTCACTACTCCTAAGGACCAAGATGGTCGTTTCGCTGTAAGTGTACCCAGCAACCGCAGCTCTCCAAACGAAACAAGAATTGCTTCACGGCGGATTGTGAGGACGGCGGGGCTACTTCCCCGGACGAACGTTCTACTACCTATCGAACCGCTAAATGCTTACATTTCTTTCCCGCTTCCGTGTTTTAGCAGATACGGTAATTTGTTGGTTCTGGTTGTTACAATTGGATAGTGGTTGATAAACCTTGTCGAAGGCCTTATATATGGTTTGAAAACGTCCCACACGAATTGGCCAATAACCCTTATCTTCTACAATCGGAGTCGTGCTGGAGTATGTTCCAGACCTGCAACTGTAAGAAGAGACCCATCCCCAGCAGTTGGACATAAAAAAGGCTCTTTTACTTCCCTTGCTGCTTGCTCAATAACATAATTTTTGAAAAGATAAATTGATCATACATCGATCATACTAAGCTGTATGGAGTCATACTTATGTCACATTTGTTAGTCTGTTTTTCTCTCTGCCAGATAGTAATAATTTTATTAAATATTATCTGTGTTTCGTCGTCGTCTTACAAAATAGCAATAAAGCGCTTTTTACACAATTTAAATTATCAGGATCCTAACCTTAAGAATAAAAGCATATTGTTTAAAAATATTTTAATAACATAAAGAAAAAAAAGCATAGACTCCACCTGATGTTAAGTGGAGACTGCCAGTCATGTGTGATCAAACTCAAACATAGCGAGAGTTTTAGGAATCTCCGAGGACTAACTTGGAACGCCGTACTAATAAGTCTATAGTGCCCCCAATAAAGGGATGGGAAAGGTAAATGCAACTTAATAATCGGCAAACGGGGCCAGTGTAACGGTTGGCGATTTGCCAACGTTATGTAACAAAAGTTCGATTACATGGGCGCTTTGCTTCGAACAACTATCATATTTTCTACACTTGCAATTTATGTTACCTACTTTCATTTTATTGTTATGTACTTGGTTGACTTTGCATTGATAACAAATGTAATTTGCTTAGATCACTTAACTTTTGCTGTTTATTTCACTATTTTTATTGTGAATTTATTTAATATAATAAACTTTTTGATGCCCGCGACTTTGTTTGAGCGAGTAGGTATTAGGCGAGTTGGCCACACCGGCCGCTAGCATCTACGTGTTTGTTCTCGTTTCGCATACTTTTTTTCCTAAGTTTGCAATTAAACATTGCTTTTGAGAGACATTAGTGTGAGTTGAATCTTGAAGTATTGCAACCGTACCGGTCTGAGGCGCAGAAGATTCCGGGTTCGATTCCCAGCCCGACATACCTCTAAATAATGTGTTTAGATATCTGGTCTTTGTGTAATCGTCATTGTGTGTACATGGAACGGGCACGGCACAGCACACAGGGAATCCTAATGTGGGGTTACGAGCATGGGCGCCGGCAGCAGGGCCCAAGGGGATGCACTCGCACCCACGTCAATTAAGAAAGTACATTGAAAAAAATATTTTTTTCTAAGTTGGTATTTGAATAAAAATTGTCCGAATTTGTTCCTTACCATGTCAATATACTTACTATCCTCCTCTACTCTTTTCCTGTGAACTGAGCATGCACAGGCTGCTTAGCCTCGCGTCGCTATAATCCATATTTTATATTGTCTTAATCAATACTATAATGTGTAAATGCAGATGTAATCCTGACGGCGTCAACGGCCATAAGTGTAGAACGCGTTAAGATTTGCTTTAAACAAATTAGGTAACCGTAACTTATTAATTGTTACATAGACCCTGTGTAACATTGGTTGAGTGTAACGTTTGGCGACTTGCCAACGTTACGTAACAAACATTTGATTACACGGGCGCTTTGCTTCGAACAACTATTTATCCACTTGGAATTTATATTACGAATTTTGTTTTCCGTTTGACTTTGCAACCTGAACTCATACAATATTAAATCATTTAACCTTTCCCGGGCTGTTTGAATATGTTGAAACGTATGTAATTAAACAGAAAACTTGTAAAGTTTAGCAGAAATAAACTAAAAATAATACTTTTGTTCGTTCGTAAATTGTAAATTCGTTCGAACGAATCGAACGAATTAAGTATTCGTTGGAAACGAAACGTTCGTTTGGTTTCCAACGAATACCTAAAGATAAGCACAATAAGCCCATACCCAGGAATCAAACTACAAAATTTATAATAGATGGCCGTGAATTGAACCCGGTACCTTTTACTATCAAAACATAGCTACCCCATCTAACAAGATACTCAAAGTAAGTAACAGCGACGTTCGATTGAGTTTGAGCTTAAACTTTTACTTCAAACAAGGTAATCGAAACTCGTAAATTGGCAAACAGGGCAGTGTAACGCCTGGCGCCCGGCCAGCGTTGTATAACAGTTCTGGACGAAGGCTGTACCCGAATAGTGTTCACACTCGATTATATGAGCGGCCCACAACTAACAACTAGTAGACATTTATGAGAAAACAAATTCCTACTCCCAGGATTTTAGACGAAAATGTTATTTGAACGGAAAAATCGTTTTAGAAAAATCTTTCATCATCATCATCGACCCATTGTCCCACTGCCTGACACAGGTGTCTCTACAGAATGAGAGGGATTAGGCTATAGTCCACCATGCTGGCCAAGTGCGGATTGGTAGACTTCACACACCTTCGAGAACTTTACAAAGAACTCGTATAGGTTTCTTCACGATGTTTTCCATCACCTTTGAAGCGAGTGATAATTAATTTCTAATAAAATTTATCAACACGAATTTTAGATCTCCTCTTAGAATAAGAAAGATAAAGCCATAGTCCACCATGCTGGCCAAGTGCGGATTGATAGGTATCACATACCTTTGAAATTTCTGGAAAGAACTAAGGCGTGCATGTTTCAATTTTAAATAGTAAATACTTTATATTAAATGTATGTAACTATGTAAGTAAGTTTTATAAAACGCTGACAGTCAATAGAGATTTTAATGTATAAAAAAGTTTGTTTTCATTGGAACTAAACATAGGGGTGAGTTTACAGAATTAAATATGCTTATTAAACAAACGGAACTGTGAAATCTGTTAAATGTGATATCTGTGATTTATTGTGTAAATTGGCATTTATTTAATTAAGCATTTAGTGGAATGGATCTAACTTTTATGAAAAATTCTCTCAATTCTATACATTTGTTAGTGGTTTTCTGAAAAATTTATATATCAAGGTTGGCAACCCTACTCGCGATCATGTTTGTAAAGTAGAAGTAGGGCATTAGTGGAAACCATTCCAACTTTGTTACTGTCGCTGGCGTCGACTGGCGCTACGTGGTATAACTTTTGTGGCATATCCAGTACATACTTTGAATTATTCCCACAAATACCTTGGCAGATTTAATTTCACAATACATACGAGCTGGCTGTGGCTGTGGCTACCAAAACGGTTTGACACGTGGAGGCCAGGTAGACTTTTAAATGATAATTATACTAGGAGTTGTGTCCTTCCGTTTACGTTTCCGTTGTATGTGTCCATAACAGCCACGATATAGCGAATCGTATTATGGGACTGCACTAATGTAAAACACCCTATTATTATTCGATCTTCTTACCATATCATAGTTACATTACTCAATGTTCTATATCACGAAGAGCAGTGATAGCCTGATGGGAAAATTCTAAAACAGCCAGAGTTCCGGGGTTCGAACGACGCACGCACCTCTGATTTTTCGAAATGAATACACATATTCTAAATTATCACTTGCTTGAGCGGCAAAGAAAAACATTATGACGAAACATGCATACACGAGAGATCTTCACAATGTTCTCAAATGTGTCAAATTTACCAATCTGCAGTTGACCAACGTGGAGGACTATGTGGCTTAATTCTCATTCTGAGATCTTTAGCTCAGCGTTCGGTCTCGTGCAGAGTATGGAGACAGCACATTGATAATGACGATGGTAAAAGTTTTAAGACATGTTTTAGATGTTGTAAAGTGATCCTTCTGATAAAAATATACTTTCAATAGACCTTCAAAAGGAAGAATGAATACATAACAAGGTTTAGAGATAAACCCTCGGCCTACGTGATGTCCTGTTATATTTTGGGCTCATATTATATCGCGGCGCGACGGGTATTAACCAAGGCAATAGGCAAGGCGTAATACAGCTTTTGTTGTAAGGTAAAACTGCGATTACTATTTTAGAATACGCTTTCTACACTCACTCATAGCCACACACGAGGATTCCACACACGTGGGTGCCATGGGCACACAAGACAAGTACACAAACGCCCAGACCCAGAACAGAAATATAAATTCATCATTTAGATGTCTGCTTGACCGGAACCGAACCCGGTATCCGCTGGTAAACACTGCGCTACACGAGTCGTCTACAAGAAAGCTACATGAAACCATTTAACATATTGAACGTGGCGGAATCCTCTGTAGATTGACTCTGGATACACCAACGCCCATTTCTGTTTTATAACAGAAAAAACTCTGCTGCGTTCTGGTCTGAAAGGTATTGTAAGGCAGAGACACTTACTTGATGCGTTCTCTATGTTTATTTTGTTGGCTGCACTGTTAAGCACAGGTCTCTCCCAACAAATGGGGGAGGCCTGGAGCATATCCCACCACGCTGCTCCAATGTGGATTGGTAGAAACACCGGTTAGTGGCCTATCCGTGTCGAATGTTTTTCACGAGACTCCGGGTATAACGCCTGCTATCCAGTATTAACAACCGACAGCTTAACGTGCCTTTATGGATCTTGTTAATAATTTAAATATGTAGACGGGCTATGTGTGTCAGATTCGTTTTATTTTATTTTCGTAAAGATGCCCGAAATAAAAATACCAAATATAAAATGAAACAACGTCTACTGAGTATTCCACGGGTATCTTTTACCAAGAAAGATGTCAGTGTGTTGTGTGATTCTCCTAGGCTTTTCCGAAGTAGGGCAACGCATTTAAATTACTTTTTACAAAATACCATATGCATTTTATATTTGACTGAAATAACACCAATCTAACACATCCTAAAAGGACTTAAGATGTTTTTTTTGCAAAATAATAACAGCATTAATAAAGAAAATTAAGATGCCGTAATGGGCTACCCTAAAAAAATATCTCTGCTCCAGATATATATGTATAAGATAATATAGCAAACGAGAAAAATGTGTTCAAACTGAACATTAAGAAATGTACAATAGCAAATCAAAAAAATATCAAATATAAATAAAAATAATATTTGTAATCTCACAGATATTGGAGTATAACCAGACATGTACACAATTTATAGGATATTTATTAATTTTAAAACTAAATTAGCATAAACAATAAAACTAAAACATAGATGGATTTTTGTCTGTTGGAAGAGTAGCGAACATTTTTTTATGTTTGAAGTGCCAGTCAAATGATTGTAAGTGGTCACTGCAGCCCTTAGACACCTACGTCTAACCTCAACCAGGACTGAAACTCTATCTGATGGCATATGTAGATGCGACATTGCCATCATGAACTGAGATGGTCGCTTCGTTTGTAAGGGTATCCAACAACTACACCTCTCTAACCGAAGCACAAGAATTGTTTCACGGCGGGTTGTGACGGCGGCGGTGGTACTCGCCGGTTGAACTATAGTTCTACCACCTATCAAAAGCTAATTGTAGCTATAACGGACGCTGTCAGCGACGCATTTATTTATCTTTTATTTTATATAATACTTTTAGTTTATTTTTTATTGTTAAAATAATATCTGACTACAAACCACATTGGTAACGTAGAAACAAAATTGTAATTTAAATATAACTAGAAAAAAAACAACAAAAATAAAAGACTACACTTTTCTTGGAACATAAGATGAAAATATAAGACTGCAACAATTACTGAATAAATACGTCAACGTTTTATTTTATTTTTGCGATATTTTGGTGTATTTCTACAGATGCTATCATCCATAATTGCCCCGCTGGATGCCAACTATTATGGCTTTATAGATAACTTTAAGGCATGTAGAATTCCTCAAGAAGTTTTTCTTCAGCGATAAAATTAAACCGCTATATATATGTTATGTCAATATTGTATGCCAGATCGAACTTAATCAGTCTTCACAATTTATTAAAACCTACACAGAGTAGGTCTTTCTTTAAACAACAGCTCTCGAAAAGTAGAACAACACTTTCAAAAGAACGTGTCAAGATAGTATATTTTGGACAAGACTTATCTTTTGTTTCAGTGAAATAGAAAACAGGGATTTTTAAAGAACAATAACTGGAAACAAGAGTAACTGCAAATGTTTGTCCTCCAAAGAAAGGCCGCGAGAGTTTGAATTGGAAATTGATTGTTTATCTTCTATTTATAAATTTCCAACAACAGTGTGAAAGATATTTAGATACTATTTTATGCCTTATCATAAATCATTCTAATGTTAGGCGTGAACAAAAAGTTACAACAGCTCAAACGCTGCTATCAACCATAAGCATACTTTAATAGGCGGTACCATATTCCACTGGGAGGTACCACTAACGCCCTCATCTGCCGTGTTGCAATTCTCGTAGTACGTTCACGAGTGAGGCGACCACCTTAGTCCTCAGGAATAGTAACGTATATGTACGACGTCAGAAAGGGTATCAAAGGTGTCCATGAGCTGCGATTATCACTTAAAATCGGGTGACGTGCAAACTCGTTTGCTACTCTTCTAACATAAAATTTAAAGAGTATGCTTGAGCGTTATAGCGCCATAATTTTGTCTTTCAATGACCCTTTAAGCCAGAACAATGAATATACGAGAACGTGTGAAGCAAACCACATGACACGAAATGATATATTTTTGGGCTATCTTTTATCCCAGCGACAACGGATGGGCGGAAAAGCGATATGTAGCGTGAATCTGCAGTGTTCCCCGAACTAGGTCAATGTTGTAAAGCCATTATTATGTTACGTATTCGATAAAACAGAATAACAAATTCTTTTCTAAGAAGCATGTATCTTGTTAATATGTTATCTTTGTTTAGTCTGCCTTACTGCAGCAGTGATTGGGTGGTAAGGCGGGGATACTTTACGAGGGGTTGCAACTTAGTTCTTAACGGTCGCTACTCGTCTTGATATCTTGAAGACTCACATGGCGCAGCGGGAACCATACCGATCTGATGAGCAGAGGGTTCCGGGATCTATACCTGACCAGGCAGATATCTAAATTATGAATTTACATTTCTGCTCTGTTCCTGGGCGTTTGTGTAATCATCTTGTATGTGTGGATGATACCCACAACACAAAGAATCCTAGTCTAGCTACGAGGGTAGAAAGCGCCTATTACTTCTTTCAGTCCAACGTGCAAGTAATACTCTTGACCAATTCACATCGGATCTCACATGTTCATGCAGTGATTGCATGCATCAGGCGAACTACTCCTAAATTTGTTACTTCAATCTTTAAAAATATGTATGTTACGGAAGTAATTCGTCTTCTGGCAGCGGCAGCTTTTTACCACCGACATTATCTCGTGCCGTTAACACGGTTGCAATGTTCGTATGTCTGCGAAGTAATCTTCAGTCGAACCCAGTATCGCTGTTACAACAGAAACGCTTACCTGGTGTTCTGATTTAAAGGTTGTGATAAAACAGACTCCAAACTTAACATTCGAACTTAACACAATTGCGTCCCTGGTGCGACCACCATCATGGTCTTTCAGGTACAGTTATGGAGAACATCAAATTTTTCCTTTATGAAACACGATTGGTCTTACATGC